>CABEEJ010003684.1:27132-77770 GCA_901482245.1 Timema douglasi
CATATTACACTTAGTGTTTTGTTTATATTCTTGACTTGCAGGTTTATTTATAAATACTGTCAACCATATATTTTTTTAATCCATTTTTCTAGCCCCCTTTGACTCATATTATTTTTATGTTTTTATTCAACCTAAGATTATTATTAAAATAAAATGATTTTAACACATTAGTTAATCACTTTCCATTGATTTAACTTTTTTAGCTTTTTCTTTCTCGTTAATATTTGTATTAATAACTATCTAAGTCTTTAGTTATAATCTATCAACACTCCTTACGTAAGATTATTTTAGAATGTTTTCTAAAATGTTATAGATTTATACGTTTGCCAAACCCTTCCTTCACCTCTAAAGAGACGTGTATTAATCACAACTTGTGAATTTGTGGAATGCCACGCCTCCACCGTTGTTCGGATCCCACGTTAAACTGGAAGTCCTCCATTTCATCTCACAATCACCCTACCATTACACATTAGCTTAAGTGCTTGTGGTGGTATTATTCGTTTCTCGTTTGAATAAGCATGACAATAAATTACACTGAGATGAAAGAAGACTTTCATTATTAGAACAGGGAAACTAATATTTGATATTTTCTTCATTTGTTTCAATATAAATAAATCAGGATTTAACATTGAGAAGTATGCACTCAACAATAAAAAAAAACTTGTGTCATTTGTAGCTCACTGTTGATTTAAAAAAATGTAACTTACAATGGTTTTGAGCCGACTCTTCATTCATTCAATTTCTAATCAATCAATATTTAATCTATTCAAAACCAGAAAAATAATTGTATAGTAAAAACACTACAATTTAGCTACTTGTTGTAACATTTCCTTTTCTAATGCCAAGTAATAAGCAGATATAATAGTGTTTATATTTGATACATTTCTCTAATTTCAGGTATGAAAGTTTTGAAGCATGTATGCCAGGAGAAAGGAATCAAGAAATTAGTGTATGTGAGTGTGTTCAGCAAGCGATGCTACAACAATCTGTTGGAGCTATTCATGCCCAATAACATTAAGCCTACGTGCTCTTTCTTACCATATTACATAATACCCATTGATTTTGGATTACACTGCTACTCGGCTATTGTCGTCATGAAGCGTGTCGAGAATAACTTTTTGGATGATTTGTACAACTTACCTAAAATAATAAGCCTCAAAGACACTCCAAGTTCACAATTTTCAGACCAGACCAGAGAATGTCTAGGTACTCCCAAACATTTTAAAAGTCATAGGTCTCATAGTTCAGAGAGAATTGGAACTATGTCAGGACAGCATGGCAAGTACTCCAGGAAGAGGCCACATTCTAGAGACAAAATTAGAAAGTTAAGTGTACAAGACCTAAAGAGGACCATAGTTACCATAGCAAAAGATCAATGCCAAAAGTTGAACAGAACAGTTATTCATAGAAACAAGGAATCTTTGCCTGTCCAAAGGCCAAAAAGAAGCATATGGATTCGTGAAGACAGACAAGTAACGTCAGTTGTGGAAGACGCAGACGGGAAGGTTACAGACACTAAACTAGGTTATGATGATGACTTACATGGCCTTAAATCACGGTTGCATAGAATTCCAAATTTAGAATCAGAATATCCTCCAGGTGTGGAATCTTTTGAAAATACTATCAAACTTAAGGATGATGACATAAGAACATTTCCACAAGTACAAATACTACCTCATCAACATTCTCAAACTGCTGACACAACTTTCTTTGAAAGTAACATGATAACATATGATAGGGACGACAATAGCGTATATGAGGAAAAGAAAATTTCTTCCAATGACAGGTTTGTCAGAGATGGATTTAAGGACAAGGTTATGTATTCTGGACTGTCCAACAAGGAATTTCCCCACAGAGACAATATTTCCCCATCAAATGTAGATCTCAGGAAAGTCTTAGAAGACAACATGAAAGATCACTATAATTCACCTACAATTGACCAAAACATCAAATCTAATTTGGCAGACTACCCTTATTCTTACTCAGCCAAGACTAAGGAAAGCACAGCTGTGACAGAAAAAATCAAACAAGATATTAATTCTGTTTTAGGCAGCAAAATTAAATATCAAATCAGCCGAGTATCCAACAAAGATAAAGACAAACTTGTCCATGTTTTAAAGACAAATGCAATAGAAAATGTGGATGTTAAAGTGACTGATACAAAAATTAAGCAAAGTTCTACTCAAGAGATTGTTGCACAGCTACCTATTTCTGAGGCGGGTGATGTTCGAACCAGTAACATACAACCAACGATCAGTTCATTTAGTCAAAGTGAAAGTCCTCTTAAAATTAAAGATAAAAGTATGTATTCTTTTCTTGAAGATGCTCACATTAATAAAATTCATATTTATGGTTCAGATGTTGGTGAAAACAAAAGTGTCAGAGATGAATGCACTCTGGACAATAAAATTTACCAGAGATATAGTGGCAACCATGTAGCTTCAACCGAATTAAATAATTCAGCCACTAAGTCCGTTCGTGCTGATATCGACACTCATGATAGAAACTTAGATTACAATAATGAAGGCATCAGAATAGGTTCGAGAGATACCACCTTTCAGAACAAAGAAACCTCTTCCCAGTATATCAGAATAAATTTGGCAGAAGTAGTCATTAGTGATACAGGAGGGAACGTCAGAAATAAAGAAGATTATTTCACTAACTTTCATAGAAATTACAGCTCACAAGATAGAGCATGCCCTAAGACTGTGAACTCCCTGAATTTTAAAACAACTCCAACTGACATAGACCTGTGTATAAGCAGGCCAAACATCCCTGGTGTGGATATTTATGAGGACACAGTAAATGATGTGTGTTCCGTGAGAAGATATGACAGACCAGATTTGAATGACTTTGATACAAAGGATGCAAGAATAAATAGAGATTTCATTGCAGCCAGTAATTTGCTTAATCAAAATGGCAGCCAAGAAAATAAATCCAGGAGAGATCTTGGTCTTTCAAATTGGGAGTCTCAAAACAGATTAAATATGCTCAACTACGACCATGGAGCTAACAAAGTTGGCCGCAGCTTTAATGCAGAGAATGAAAAAGAATACATGAAGAGCATAGATGTTGGATACAACAATCAAAGTATTGCATCTAGAAACGAAGTCACTTCTAGAAGTTTTAGCACTGTACCAAATCTCACTACTATGGGAAATAAATCAAGCTCTAAAGATTTTAAACCACTAAATAGTTCAGCGAGACTCTGGGGCACCCATCCTCACCATCAAATAAATAAACTTAATGCTAACAAGTTTGATATTAAAGACAGCACTCCTCATAGTAACACAGAAACTCAACATTATGATCTGCCTACCCAAATCCCAACCGTACAAGGAAATAGGATAAATAAACATGAAGAAGAAAGAGCTAAGAAAGCGAGTTTTGAGGTTCCCTTAATGAAAACAAGAAGAGTAAATTTTAACAGCTTAAGGAACGTTTTGGATGACAAAACTAAGCTACCTTTAAGATCCCGGATCAGTGAAGAGGTTTGGTCGTTTGGACGTCAGCTTTGGGGTGTCTCCAGCAACTTAAGGATGGGAACACAGGCCAGACTACCAGATAGTGTGATGGGTTTATTTACTAACACAGCTGAGTTGACAAGGAATGACAGATATTTTAGTGATTTGGACGGTAAGATTGATGCAGCAAACCAATGTTATGAGGATTTCCAGAGCAGAATGAATTATAGGGCTCTTTCTTCTGAAGAAAGTAAATATAGAAGTTCAACTACCAATGTTAACCCCTTGAATAAATCAGATAGCCATGAGGATGTGAAATTGGAGTGGCCAGAAGAAAAGGCTAGAGGGGTGGATTCAGTTGCTGATGTGTTTTGGAACACTCAGAGACCAAGATTAAATAGGACAGACCACAGAGCTAAAACACTTTACAACCCTTCTGGTTTTGCGTCAAACAATTATTGGCAAGACAAAACCTTAAGCAATCAGGGAGCAGTAAGTGAGGCCTCTATGCCATTGTCACGAAGACCTGGCGAAGTAAACACCTCTACTGACCATGCAGTAGTGGGTACTTTCTCCTCACAGCATCTCTTACCCCCGAAAGAGCCACCACCATTCTCAAAAAAATCCATTCATTCATTGTCTCCTGTTCGACCAAGTTTTGTAAGGACCACCAATGTTCAGCTGGATGCTTTAGGGAAACCTGATCAGTTCCATCGAAGCTTACACCAATACAATGATGTTCATTTGTCACCACAGACCATGAAGCCAAACCAAGAAGAGCCATACAGGGGAGACTTAAGTGTGCCATATTCTGCTGGCCTTTTGAGCAGGGATGTCCCAGCCAGAACACTGCCCCAGCAGCCTGGGTTTGGTACCCTGTTTGGACAACCTTCAAGCTTATATCCTCGTAACAACTCGGCTGGTGTGGGCCTTGTGAGCAGGAGTGGTTCTGACACAGCTAGCTGGGTTCCTTGGACTGCCTCCACTGGGCCAATGTATCGCTGATGTTGGTTAAAAGTTAAAATGTCTAAAATTATGTACCATAGCAGTAGTGTGTGAAGCTTCTAACACTTTTACTATACTGTGAATATTCTTCACGTTCATCTTAGATTCATAAAATATTTGTTCTTAAATTTTTACATAGCTGCACCAATAAAATTGTTGACACTTGTAATAGACATTCACGTTAAATTTTTGTCATTTTTTATTTTGTACATAATAAACATGACACAAATGTTCACAAGACAAAAATGTAAAGTAATTAAATTATAAGTTTCTCTTAAGAGTATGCACTCTAATAAGAGTGCACAGCTCAATTTCCTAAGTTGGCAATAATATAAGACGTCAGTATTCAGTTCCGTTTGAGATGCCTTTGTTCACATGCTGGTTTATTTTAGGCTTATGGTATCTATAGGGACACCGATATTTCGCGAGTTGTGTTTTAATGAACTTTTACTTAGCACATTAAAATTACCATAGGAACATAAACATCATTGTGGCATTTTTGAGTGAAAATATTCACACGAAATAAAACAAAATTATGGTCATTTCTTTCTATTTAAACACGAATAAATAATAAAACATTGCTGATATCAGAAGCCATTCTAAGACTTGAACAAAAAAATAAAAATAGTACCAACTGAACCAATATAATTTTCTTTCAAAAGACAATTTATTTCCCTCAACCAAAGACTTGCTTTAAAAAATGTTAAAACTGGATACTACAACGGCCATATTGGGCACCCAAGGTAAGTATTTAAAGAATTAGAAGCAAAAAAACAATGCCATGTCTAAGCTAGAGTGAGATCTCTCTACACTCATATCTTTGGCTTCCTGATGACGTCACTACCATCAAGGCCGTTAGAAATTAACGCTGCTTTAGTAAGATTATTTTGTTTTTAACCTTTCCTCTATTTATTTAATATTTAAACATGCCTAAAGTTTCAAGTATTTTTGAAATAGAGTGTAGAAAAGAAGGATTTTCTATATTTGATAAAGTTAAAAAAATAATTATGCGCAACACGTGCGTTGACTGGTTCATAAAAGACACGTGTTTGAAGCACATTAATTGGGCTTTTCATAAACAGAAAAAAAGTAATATTTCTGAATCATCAAAAAAAGTAACACTTTTAAATTCTCAAATAAAGTCTAAAAACACAAAATAAGACGGCAAAGAATTAATTATGAATACCATGAAAACATTTATGGAAGCCAATATTCCCATTGAAAAACTAAATCATCCTTTTATGCGATGTTGAATGGATAAGTATTTGAAAGGTAACCATTTTGAAGATTTTTAAAAATTTATTTTATTATTTAAAAATCAGAAGAAAATAAGGGCCTATTATTTTACATTATTTTCCGATTTTATTTTCCTAATGACAAAATAGTGTTTATTCCTCACACTTTTGATTATTACTAATTTGTCACAAAAAAATAGATGAGTTAGAAATGTTTGATTTGGGTTGTTTTTAAGATGTTTATCTTTAAGTACAACTAGAGAAATAGCCTAGTAAATTAGTTTATACTAACTTTGTCAACCAACACTCCCTTAGGCAGAAACTATAAGTAGTTTTTGGATCTCAGAAGTTAACCAAAGTCGAGAGGATAGTATCAAGAACAATGTAAAAATTCAGGAAGTTACAATTCTTTGTGATGAGTCAACCGATAGAAAAGGACAGTGTGTTTTTGTTAAAAATATTACGTGCTGATTTGAAGCAAAGCTTGTTTGTTGGTTCAGTTAAAGTTTTGCAGGACGCTTCAGCAGGTGCACGTTATATGACGAAATGTATGACTTCTTTGAAAGTTCTCCTATGCGATGATTTTCTGCATATACAGTGCTGGGACCACAAACTTAATTTAGTTCAAAATTATTGGTCAGTAGAGCTGCCAGAGCTGAATGAGTGTGTAGCTGAAGCAAAGGCCGCATTTCTGAATGAAAAATTCAGTAAAGGTGACAAGTCTGCTAAGCTATTTCCAAACCGAGTTTAACATGATGGAGCTCTTGATTTTGTTCAGTGGTTTACCTATGTGAATATTTGGTGAATCTAGTGAAATATTTTTCCACATTGGAGGTGACAGCAGCACTTAAGTACTTTCAGGATATGTCAAATGATAAAGTGACCCTAATGTTGATTGAATGTCAAGCAACATTTTTAATTGAACACTGTTCTGAATTGGTGGAATTAATTACTATACTCTAAGGTTCTACCTATGCCTTTAGTCATAAGCTGTATGGTAAAGTGACAGAGCTACAAAGTAATTTTAAACTGATTTCTGACATGAACTACAGAAGAAAAACACTTGAAAAATTGAAAATTCTTCCAACTCTAAAACAAGGAAATGTTAAAAGTCAGTTTCAATCCTAGGGTGGCAGTGCCTTATAAAGCTGAATTCACTCTCTCAATCAGACCCATCTAAAACATTTTTTGAAAACATTGGTATTCTTTTTGACGCTTGCTCGATTGGGACAAAACACGTAAATTCGGATCTCTTCCAATCAGCTCGAAAAATACAATTTTTAAAATCCTGCTATGAAATTAATTTTCAAAGAGGATACTGTGCATTGCAGACACAAGTGAGAGCTTTGCTAAGCAATAGTAAAAAGAGTTGACATTTTGGGCATATTGTTTGGACTGAAAGAAGACCACGAAGAATTTGCCATCAACAGCATAAAAGCAGTGTTTAATGTTGACAGTGAAAGCAAATTTTTGGCATATTCCAACATTATGTCAGATAGGTGCACTAAATTGAAAATTGAAAATTTGGAAACGACGTTGTCTTTGTACTTTGGTAATTGACGTGAAGTATGTTTAATAAAGGTATGAACATGTTTGTATTTTAAAATAATTCAGTGCAAGTACTTTTTAAGTGATTTGAATTAATTTATTACCATTATCTTGAAAAAAACCTCTACCCCTAAAGACTTTTTATATAAAAAATCAGGGTCTTACACTTTTATTTAACGAAATCCAGTGGTTTTATTTACCACAAATTAGGGTCTCTAGGTATTTACTATTTTAACTACTGGTAACTAATTTCAAATTTTTTTGTATAGTGAATTAATAATTAATATTCTGAACCAATAAATTAGGATGTGTAAAGAACTAGTGTCACTTGATGTGTTTAGTTTTTATGTCAAAAGATAGTGGGTTTATAACCTCTTTTACGAACATGATGTAACCCATTCTTTTGCATCTCGTTACTTTTAACCGAGTGTTTTAAACAGCCAATGTTGAGCCATATAGGCCTTTGTAATAATGATGATACTTACATATATGGAATATCTAACACAGTTTATATTGTATTAAATTAAACATTGAAGAGAGGATATAAGGGCAAGGCCTACACACTTACCAGAAAACTGTAGGCCTTAAAGTTCACACTTAAAAACATAATTATTATTAAATTTTCAGGGAACTTTAGTTCCCTTCTTTAGTAGAAATGAGTAAAGCATAAACTAGACTGGCAGCATGGCTAAAGGTAGATAATGGTCACTTAGATATTGTTGTTGCTTGTTTCTTGATTTATTTTTTAAGTACTGTAATGCGTAATAGTAGGAATCATGATATTTCATATTAGCCTCCAAATAAAAAGCCCGAGTATCTCTGAAAATGAAAGTGGCAAACAGCTGATATAAGAAGGAAAGAGAAAGCCAAAGGTGCTACTTCAAAGGTCGAATAGAGCCTTCGAACTTGTGAAGTATTATTATTTTGCTTTAATGATAATTATGACTATGAGTCTCCTATTAATCCTCTTTCCAACAGTTTGTTCATTTTACATTTATTTAGATGACTCTACAAGATCCTAGCAAAGTAAACAAATTACATAAAATAAACAGTAAACACATACAATGATTATATCTTAAATTACCTGTTGACACAAAGGAAACAATACATTACATAAACTTTACAGAAAATTATATGCAGGGCCCGGAAGTTGATGACATTGCATCTTTTTTCTGTGAAGTCAATTGCAATGCTAACTTGTATACAAACACATTTTATGACACTCTGATATCGAAAACATTACTTTTATTGTGCATATTTTTGCATTTTTAGGGGTTTTGACAGTTTATGGCATTTTTTCACTGGTTTTACTCTCAAAGTGCATTTTATATCATCTTTAGAATTATTACATAAAAATAGTAACTTGCAAAGGGTAATGCACATTTTCACAAATCCATTATTTGAATTTACTTAAAGCATTAATTTTCTCTTGTAATTATCAGTACGGCCGGACATAAAACAGGGAACTTAGCCTAATGTTTTCTGACAGAGCAGTACTAAATACGAAAGAAATTAGGAAGGAAAAGTACATATATTTTTAGATTCTTACTAGCTGACCCGGCAAACGTTGTTTTGCCATATAAATAATTTTTAAGTAATTTCTAGTGTAGACAAAAAATAGCTTACTTATTGTAAGTGTGTAAGAATGTGGTATATGCGTGATATAGGCATGGAGCGCTGTGAACGATGAGGGAATATAAAAATAACAAAAGGCAAACATTATTTTTAAGTTATTATAATTTATTCCTTAAAATTATATATCATTAATTAATCAATTACGACAGTAACACTAACAAACAATATCAATCTCTTAATGCCATAGCGTGAACAATATTTTTTGTTAGTCCATCTTTAGCTAACACAAACAAACTGGATGGTTTACCCACTCGAGAGCATGCCACGTATAATTGTCCGTGTGAAAAACATGGTGTTCTCAAATCTAAGCCACAAATAGACATCGTTTGACCTTGGGATTTGTTGATAGTCATTGCAAATGCCAATCTAATCGGAAACTGAATACGTTTGAATTGAATTGGCACATGACGATTGATCAGTTATCGACCGGGGATGAAAAATGATTAAATTACTAAAATGGCTATTAAAAAATAGGGGTTGGTGATAAAAGGGTAAAAATTTAGGGTTGTATGTATTTTTTAATGCGACATAATAAAAAAAAAAAAGATATTAAAAAAATGTCTAAAAATTATAGAAAAATGTTAAGGGTGGACAACCCTTATCACTAAGGGGTATGAAAAATAGATGTTGGCCGATTCTCAGACCTACTCAATATGCTCACAAAATTTCATGAGAATCGGTCAAGCTTTCGGAGGAGTACGGGAACGAACATTGTGACACGAGAATTTTATATATAAGATTTTGTTCATGTTTCAATGAAAAACCCCAGTGTTGGATAATTGGCTAGCTTTGAATTTAAGGAATATAAGGCTTTTTTTTATCTCAATGGTACAGTCACAATTATTTAGAATGTGGCTGTTAGTTGAGTAGATTAGTGTCAGTTTAAATTGTATATCTCAAGCTAGTTGACTTACTACTGCTGGTGAGTTTCAACATGAAACTCGGCTGCACAGGCAGGGGTGGAAAAAAAGGAGAGGGAGGGATACTCCCCTAGCAGTGACAACGTTCATTTGTTCTTGAACTGGTCCGCGCATGTGTACATGTTTTTTTGCCACTGCGCAAACCCCAATAGTTTCATGTTAAGCCTGTATGTATTTCCAAGTGAGCAGGATGCCGAAACGAAAACCATCTCAATCCTACCATTTACAACAGTTAGTTAACGAGTTTGGTGAGAGTATTTTTTCCACAGACGAAAGAGTATTATTTTGTAAACTGTGCAAGTAGACAGTTTCAGCAGAAAAAAAGGTTTTCTGATACTCAGCATATCGGTCGTGAGAAACACAAGAGTGCTTTAAAACGGACAGCAACAAGGAAATTTAACCCAAACATTGCTGTTCCAAAGTGCTTCAAACTCTAAAACCAAATCATCTCCTTTTAATCAAGAGTTTTGCAAAGTATTGTCAGCTAATATTCTACTCAGAAAAGTAAATCATCCTAAATTTTGAAAGTTTTTAGAAAGATACACAAATAATTCTATACAAGATGAATCTACTCTGTATAAAAGCTATGTGAGCTTGTACTATGAGAAAACTCTAGATAAAATACGAAGCAGTGTGTACGGGAAAAAAAGATGGGTATCAATTGATGAGACAATAGATGTTGAAGGCTGCTATGTAGGTAACGTAGTTATTGGAACTCTTGAACTAAATGTGGTTGGTCAAACATTTATCTTGAATACAGAAATCTTTGATAAAACCAACCACTCCACAATCGGTGAGTTTTTTGATAAATCCATGTTTCTACTTTGGCCTGACAGTATTAAGCACGATAATGTTCTTCTTTTTGTAAGTGATGCTGCACCGTATATGGTCAAAGCAGCAACTGTAATTAAAGCATTATATTCCAAAATGATTCACGTAACATGTGTCGCTCATGCAGTTCACAAAGTTGTTGAAGAGGTGGAAATGATGACCAACTAGTGTCAAATGTTAAAAAAGTATTCTTGAAAGCGCCATCTGGACTACTTGATTTAAAGACGGTGGCACTTGATGTACCCTTACCACCTCAGCCAATAATTACACGATGGTGCACATGGCTTCATGCATGTTTCTATTATTGTGACCATATTCATGTTTTAAAAACAGTTGTGAACAGATTTGACAGTGAAGATGCCGTATCTATCAAGATTGCACAAGATATGCTCTCAGATCGTAAAATTAAGGGTAACTTAGCGTACATCAAGGCTAGTTTCAGTATTTTGACTGTAACCATAAAAAACTTAGAAAAGAAAGGTGTGTCATTGTCTGACGCTACTGCTCTTATTAAGACACTACAGGATAGCCTCAAGAAAGCTTCAGGCTAAATTGGAGAAGCAGTGTTTGCAAAACTTTAGAATGTGTTAATAAAAAATTCAGGATTCAAAACAGTTTGTAAAGTTGCTGACATAATCACCGGTAAAAGGGACTCTTTAGAAGACATTGAAGAGGACATATCACCTGGTGACATTCCATACTTCATGTATGCTCCAGTAACATCCGTGGATGTAGAGCTCGGCTTCTCCAGGTACAAAAACCTCTTGGCCAATAATCGCCGATCATTCACACTTGAGAATCTGAAGATGACCTTCATTGTGCATTGCAATGCAGAATGAGGTAAATCTAAGATGTAGTTTTATCTATATATCATTATCTTATGCACATAAATGTTCTGCTTATTTTATTATTTTTAGTGGGCAGATTGGTTATACACTATTTATTAATTTATTTCTCTTTTTGCAGGATTCCCACGTTACCATAATCAGACAAGAATAATAATAGTTGGATTTAAAATGTATTAATTTTTAAGAGCATACTTGTATCTTTGAGAGATTAATACTTTATTTTTAAGTGCATTTTTAGGGTTTTTAAGTGCATCAACTTCCAGGCTTTTGTTATATGTAAGGGTCTTCCCACACACTCTTAAAATAAACATGAATATTTTAATTAGCTTATTCCAAACTCATGGCAACACTATCTAGTACTTGGTCTCGGAATCTGTGTTTGGTGGCTCACTCGGGAAAGGTGTTCTTGGTCAGTCACCAGCAAATTACACTTAAACAGCATAGCGAAATAAAATTCTATTCTATTATTTAAATCATTCGATTATACCCATCATTATCTCCAACCCACTTGAGGAGTTAACCATGTTGAATACTAAAGAGTGGTATCAAGATTTTTAACATATTGTATCAATTATTGCAATCCCAATCGATACCATGGGTAGCGAGTATCGGTATCGAGCTACAACTAGATAGTTATTTTTAATGATAACCTAAAATGAAGCCTGAAAATCCATGAAAATAATCAAATATTCTTTGATCCATATTATCCCTATAAAATCCACAAAAACTGGTAAAATCTGCAAAAAAAAAAAAGGCAGCCCTTCACTATTGTATTAATATTATAAAAATATGTAAAAGTTGGGTTTTGAAGCTACAAATTTAGGAAAAACTAGTTTTTGATTCAGATAAATACAGTAACTTTAATATAAACATTAACATATCTTCATCATCACGAAGAGTTTCCACCCAATGGCCGGGTCTATTTGGAACACAAGCCTCTCCAATGTATCCTTGCTCCCCACCAACTAACTCTCCTCCTCCACTTTTATTTTCGCTCTCTATATCTGCACACACTGTAACAGGCTTTATTAACATTCAGGAAGGCGGTCAACAGGTTATTCTCATACTCGTAGGCCCGTATGCAAGAATGATGCTAAGCACTGGCTAAATTTGATGGATGCCTTGCTAGAACGTCTGGCGAGCAGTCACGTGATAAAATCATACACAGAAGTACCACACCCCAGCGGGAAATAAAAATCTTTACATCCATTGCCTTCTATAGTGACGATTTTGATTGCAAAGTTAACAAACCTTATCATAAACACCCAAATATTTCTGAAAAGGGCAGAAAAACAAAACAACCCCCTCTTAATGAGGACGAACGAATATATTTATTGGAGCAAATCAAGACTCACACAATTATAGAAAGTAAAAAACCGAATGTATGGACTTTCAACTCTACTGGTAATTACCAAAAGGCGAGTGGTTTTCGTAGGCCTTTCATTTGAATCTGTTATCTTATACCGGTGAATATCAATAAAGAAGTTTGTTTCTTAATCAAATTAATTGCTAGTAAAATAAAAGCTTTCACATTCTTCACATTCGTGGTACACTCTAAACTTAACCTCAAAACAGCTTGCTTTCGTTTACGCGCAAACATCAAGCTATAGTTTGATTTTGGTTGGAAGAAAGGTAGAATTTAGTTATAAAGTTATTAAAACAATTTTAATATTTTCTTATTTAAGATCATAAAAGCTGAGGGAGGGGGTTCACAAATTACAAGCATTCAATAAAAGTATAGCGTTGTCATTGTAACGATGTTCCAAATAACAAATATCTAAAACCAACAACCCGGTAATATGGAGGCTCTACACTCACCAAGGCTCACCAAGTCTGATCGAGACCTCTCCCCGTCGAATGGGACACACATGCACGCAACAACACATCCACTCCCGTGGCTTGGATAAAGAAGACTGACTGAGACGCGAACCAAATCTGCGCCTCGCCCAGCCCCTAACAATCTAGTTGTCAACTTGACTTCGTGAACATCCGCTTCTGGGATGTTCGAGTTTGGCCGAGTAATTACTGGGATGCCCGCGATACGTCCAGAGCGCTAGTCTTCACCCTTCTTTTTGTTCTATGTGTTTCCCTTCCTCTCCCCCTCTTCTGAGAACGTCTATGACCTGTTTGTGCTATATAACAGCAGGTGTTATTTTGTATGGTACTCATTGTATCACTGGCTCTTACCAGGTGANGGGGTGTAATATTATTCAAAATTACTGTTTGGCACTTCTTTTCATGTTAGACTTAGTATGCCTTATTAACTGTAGGTGCGCCCGAGCCTTTATCTTAGCGAATCTTAGTAATCGTTTGATATAATCTTGGGTATTTTTAGACGATATAAGTTAACTTAGTTATGAGGGTATTTTATATGGAATTAGGTTATCATGAGCGCAACGGGAGTTTGCGGAACTTATTGTACACATCTAAACTTATTTGTAATATTAGGTTATGCTTCGTTACTTTGGATTAGCACCCAACGGCCATTGTTGGGATCTCTGTATAAAATATCCGGCCGCTAACTCGTGTATATTTATGGGAATGTAAAGCTAAATTTTATGAGCATTTTATCTTATATATTTAATTTAAACTTCAGTTAATGCTATATGCACTTAAAACTAAATATGTCAGCCATCTTGTGTTTATGGATGTAAGCGCGCCCTTGGGCGGTAAATTTGAATCTAGACATCAAACATTCACTCTAACGGTCCCCTGTGGGGTGGTTAATATTTTTTAAGTCTTGGTGACTCAGTCAATATTTTGCCAGACTAAGCGTAGGCTCATTAAGCCTTTAATGTACTATTGTATCAACTCTATCATTGTAATTTAACTAACTGAAATAAAAACTGTGTTTCTCTTGTAACCTCATGGTTGTTATTCGAGCACGCTTCCTGCGCTCAATATGAGTGTCACATCATTATAAGCTACATTAAAGAGTGTTTTTACTATTGACACACACAATATATTGTTCGGACCTACATTATTATGATGGTTTAAATGAAAATGTAGGCCTAAATATCAAAATCTCAGAAACACTAAATATTCATAGGAATTGATAAGTCGGGTACCAAACCAGAGCAATACAATTTAAGCTATTTTTTCCCCTTTGAAAACCCCC
Source organism: Timema douglasi (assembly GCA_901482245.1). Taxonomy (NCBI): domain Eukaryota; kingdom Metazoa; phylum Arthropoda; class Insecta; order Phasmatodea; family Timematidae; genus Timema; species Timema douglasi. Next base: position 41,737 of record CABEEJ010003684.1, read on the forward strand.
AAAATCACAAATTTTATACTACCTAGTATAACACTCACAAAAATGCAATAAATCCTCAAGATTAAGCATTAAAAAAACTTTATCAGCCCTACAATAACTAGGCCAAAGTGACACAGAAAGAAATATAGTTTAAAAATCTTTAGAAATGTACTCATAGTTTTAAATTTTTTAGTTGGTATCTTTATGTTAAATATGTTTTGGGCCTATTATACGATATGGTGTCTAGGCATCATTCTCGAAATCTCTCAATCAAACAAAAGTGTTTAATTATATTTAACCAGCTATTATTTTTATGAGACATATTAACTAGTAATTTATTTTGTATTATTCTCAAACTACATTACCCTGCAGCTAAGCCTTGAAATACAGTTAAGCTCAAGAGGTTACTAAACATACTTGGTGGTAAAGTTCCTATTTGAATAATCTGTATTAGACTTTTATTGTATTTCTATTTTTCACTGTTCTTGAAAATTATTTTCAATTTCTTTGCTTTCAAATAGATGACTTGTGATGGTTATGAAAAATAATAATTTTGTAACAATTTTCAGAAAATATTTACCATAGTAAATTTAATTTGTTTTTGTGTATCAGAGCATTGTTATCTTTTTTTATGGGTTAAGAAAAGGAAAAATTGCCATATAAAGATTCAATAAATAGTAGAAAAATGTTGGCCCAAAATTTCACACAAAAAACACATCAGTAATGTTGAGTTACATCGAACCTCTTCATCAGCATACGAGAATAGAACACTGACTGGACTATGGCTAGACGTCTATCCTTAAGCACACACTTCAAAACATTGCTTGAAAACATGCTGGTTGCTCATGTTTCCTAAAAAGGAAATGTTTTCTTGTCATCCATTTCAAATGAGTTACAAGAAACAAAGTTTGTATTTCTGGACGTGTTTGCAAACTATGTCGACAAAAAGTAATGAGGGCCAATATGATTCTGTTGTTCATACACAACACATCAGTTTCTGATTTTTCCGTTTCATTTTAGTTTTATCATGTATTGAGCAGCAATTTTCAACACATTTACAAATCTATCACATAATGATCCAGAGACCATCTGCAAATTCCTATATTTTCCCAGATGGCCACCCGAAAAAGAATTGATTAATGAGATGGGCTATTATTAGATTGTCAAGATTTTCAAAGAATTGAGTCAAATCTGTGCTCTCATTTAGCTATACAATTTTCCTTTTTTTGATAAACTCACTTATTAATTAGAGGTGTTGGAGTATTTGAAAATAAAGCACACACACACATTAGTAATCTGTTTAATGTATTTTTAAAGCCAGTTATAAATTTTTAAGCCACACTACAATTTTATATCTGTCAAGGGCTGATATTTTGTAAATAAACAAATTATTTACTTAAATGGAGCCCCGACAAACAGTAACAAAATGATTGAGGCATATGTCCTTATTAAATGTTTTGCTATTGTACCAGATTTTTCAGTTTTTTGTTCATTATGCAAAATTTACAATGGCACTAATTGAGACACAAGCACATGCAGCTAGTCTGAGACTCTGGCTTCGTTAGTCTTCACTCAACGATAGCAAAATTTGTTGAATATCACTTATGCAAAGTCAAAGTAACATTTACATCTTTAAAAATAATTTTTGGTGGGATTCACAGGTCAGCTGCATGCACTCCCAGGTTAGTATATTAGATAATTCATAATGCTGTTTTATGTTTTTAAGTCAAAAATTTCAACCCAATGAGTTGCTAATTGACGTCTTCTTTGTCCCATCTCCTGTGAAAGTATTTTTTATATTGTATAAAAAAACTTATTCTTTCTTTCGGGCAGAAACAATGTTAGATCATTGAAATCTATACGCGAAACAATGTAAGTAGCTCTTGTTTCCCACATTTGCAAACATGAGCAACAGGAAACTTCAAGAAACAGTTTCCAAGTGCTTTAGATGGTTTCCGTGTTGTTTCCTCTTTCCCCAGATTGGCTTTCTTCTTTTAATTAATACCTTAGCCCAGCTTTTATAATTTTTCATGACTTAAATTATCAGCTGGTTTAGAAAGTATTTACTGGAGCCAGAGTACACATAATAATAATTTCACTTAATTTTAGTTTGATTATTCAAAATATAGTTTTAAAATAATGTAATTGTTGCTTTAGCATTTTAAATAAAAATATTCAGAGGTAGATATCACCTTTCTAAGGATAAATTAACACCATTCATTAGGTTAAGGGATATTATTTTAAGCTATGTTTGAACTACTTTTCTTCATCAGAGAAAACATTGTGTTTAAATAAAAAGTTCTTCAAATCTTATAAGACTTTGATACTATGGTGAAAGACCCAAATATTAAGTTCCCCTCAAGCAATAATCTTACAGCACTGAACAGATTGTAAAAACGTGCATCAATGCTTTGACTCTCTTGACATTTAAATTGTTCACAAGGCAGTGTGCAGTCACTCAATATGTTGTAGTAGACCTTTTAGAGAATATTTCATTCCTTGGCATCACTGATACCGTCTGCACTGATTGCAAACATGGCTTCAGTCTCGGGAAGACATGGTGAATCATAAATTTTACATATTCTAGTTTCACCTCGGCCTTTTCGTAAGTATAACCTAAAAAGAAGAGAAAAAATGTCTTAACATTATTCACATCAGATAAACCTGCACAAAGTAGTATTGAAATTCACCTACAGGCTAATAATAATTTTTAAAAAATGAGTCAACCAGAAACACATACAGTTCTACCCAAAATTAAGCAAATATGATGTTTTAAATTTTTAAGAGGCAGAGTTTATCAGCGCAATCACTGATTATGAGGTTTATTTTATTTTAAATGCTACAAAGATAATCTGTTTTTAAAGAACAAAAAGAGTTCATGTATGTCATTTAAAAACAATATATATTTTTAATCTTGAATTATTCTAAAGCATCATTTTTATTATTTCCCATTCCGATGTTTTGACTCATTTCCCATCCCATTCCAATATAAAAATGTCATTCCCGTCTATCCCTTCATTAAATAGTTTGAAATTATAATTGAGTCACTTACCTGGTAGTGGAAGCATGAGCAATGATATTTCCCCCAATGGGTTTCTTAGGGTCAGCAGAGAAAAGTGCAGCTCCATCCACCTGGGCCACCACCTGGTTTGTAATTACCACAGCCACACCAAACTACAATATACAAATCAACCTAAGCTCGTTAAAACATTCAATCAAGGTGATTGTAAGGTTTTAACCTAGTAAGTTACATCACTGCTTTTTTAGGGTACCCCAAAAACAACTTATGTGTTTTAAATTAGAATTATTATACATATATTTCTTTGATTTATATTAAAGTTTTACACAAATAATTTATAGCAAAATTAACTATAGAATACAGGCTAAATGAGGATTTTTAAAGTTTGCCAGTTTGTCAGATATTCAAAATGGAAAAACATGTATGTGAGATATTCATAAGCCTCATTTATTATTTAACAAGTAGGACCCAACATGTTGAGAGACAACACATCAGGACAAGTAAGCTGCGTTTATTTTCACCAATTTGTTGGACAAACATCCTGGTTCCTCCGCTAGTTTTTAATCAGTCTACACATTTCTAGCCATGGATAACGACGTTTTAGTTGCCGTCTCTTCATTTATTGTGTTGACAGGAAGTGTATTCTTGCAGATGTTAAGTATGACCTTGATGTTTTCTTTATAAATTAAAGACATTTTTATACAAAGTTATGTTGTTTTAAGTATGAATAATTCAAAAAGTAGTATAATACTGAAAGACACTTTACAAATTTAATCTAAAAATCATTTTTAACATATATCTAAAAGTGTAAAAATACTTCATCAACTCATATTTTCATGTAAAAGAATTAATAGAAAAAATAACATTGTACAACATATTAAAATATACAATACAAACACATGTGAATTAACATAAAAATGAAAGTGTAAAAGTTATTAAAAACAATGAAGGTTAAGATTACGTTAACATCTGCTTGTCAAATCAAGTGTGTTGAATATTTGTGCGATATAAATCTTATTTGAAATTGATGTCCCTTTACTCTTTTGTAAATCCAGACCAGATGGATAAATTTTCTGGAAGAATTAATCCGATGTTTAGTTAAAACTAATCTGAAAACAAAACACATACATCGCCAAGACTATACACTGACTTGACTTGATAGCGCATGTGCAAAACCTCCCAACTCATCCAACGTGTTGTGTTGGTCTTTTTTTTATCTCCAACAAATGATCTAACACAACCCAACACAACTTGTTGGCTCTGACCGACTCTCCCAACACCAACACGTTTGCCAACATCCCCAACAAGTTAGGAACGTGTTGGCCAGCATGTTGTGTTACAAAATAAATGAGACTATAATATAATCAGCAGGTCCAAGTGTTAATAAACTATAATTAAAAATATTATTAGCACCGCGTCTTACTACCTGTTCGGGTTATACGCACTTACGCTAATGTGTAATGGTAGGGTGATTGTGAGATGAAACGGAGGACCTACAGTTTATCGTGCAATCCGAACCACGGTGGAGGCCTGGCATTCCCCACATTCACAAGATGTCTTGTCAGAGGTGAAGGAAGGATTTGGTAATCAGATAAATCTTTGCCGCGACCGAGGATTGAACCCCGGCCGCCAGCACAGAAGTTTGACACCTTACCCCGAGACATAATACAGAGTGTGACATCAGCTTAACTTTAAATTAATTGTCTACCTCATCTGCTAGACGTAGCAGCATGCGTAGAAACCTAGCTAAGTGCATCTGTCTGGCGGCCAACTCTCCTCGGCCAGAGTAGTCTGTTCGATATAGAGATGTCGCACTATCCACAATCAACAGAGCATATCTGAAATAATAGTTTTATAGACATAAGTGTGTAAATGTTTTGCAATTTGGAAATATATTACACCCTAATTCTAAGCAACTTATATTTTGAATAATAAATTTTAAGATACCACCAAGATTAAAATACATTACTACTTAACCAGTGTAAGGACTTTAGGTTGCTTTAAAAGCCGTATTTGTTGTATTTGTAACATAGGATTTATAAATTTGTATTTAGGATATGAAATATTAATTCAAAGTTACAACCTAAAATTTACATTATTTTATATGTAATGTTTAGTGACTATTAAGTTCTTACTTGCAGTGATCTAAAAAATAAAAAATATAACAAGGTATACAATAAAAATTCTAATATAATATTTGCAGCAGAGTCAGATACCATTATTTTTAGGGATGTGCGAGCCTCGAAAATATCTCGAAAAGTCAAGAAAAAATATAGCTCAATCCCATATCGAAAGTTAAAAAATGAATCTTGAAAATTTGAGAAAATAAAAAACCAAACCAGGAATTTACTATTTATAATAATACCATGATAACCCAAAGATTTCCCCCAAAAACAGCTTTTATTAAGAAATGTTTTGGTACAAATATTGTTTTTCACTATCAAACTTTGACAATATAAGTTGTTACACTACAAAATTAAATAATAAATGGTGTTCATTGTAACTACCTATTACTATTTTATTACTTGCATTTAAAATGTGTAAGAGTTATATCTAGAGTATTTGAATGAACTAGACAATCTAAAGCACGCACCAGTTCAAATGTCAAAAAGGATCTCTATATTTACTTTGATAAACATAATTTACATTTTTATACTTTTAAAGGATGTTTTCTCGTATTATTTTCGTGTCTTGATACTGTTTTATATTCCTGTCTCGAGATCGTCTTGAATTGAAAAAATGGTTCTCGTACATCCCTAATTATTTTAGGTTGAGATCAAACATTCAACATTTTTTCACCAATTTTAGTTATATTTATTTTCACTATTAGTAAGGAGAAATATAAGATGAGATTTACAGGGAACATACTAATAAAACAGTTGAATGATTGTTTAAGTTCTAGTCAATGAAACATTAAAAGTGAGTAAAGGAGATAATTTATTATAAGAAGAAATAGAAAAAGATTTTTTTAATTTATTTTGGAATAAAATAAAGAAATATGAATTGAAAAAGATAAACAATATTTGTTAAGGATAGAAACCTTAAGTCAGGAAAAATCGATAAACTTAAATATACTCAAAAATGTTAAAGAACAAAATGGTTATACAACCAGGATTGACATAGTCCTAGTATATTAAAAAATTAACAATTAGGATATGAAATAGTCAAGGACTCATCATACATGATAAAGAATAAATAAACAAATCACATGAATGACAGTTAAACTAAAATTTGATAAAAAGTTGTGACAAAATTACTACAATTGCACTTAATTGAAGGAATAATTAAAGGTGATTTGACAGTAAATAGATTTAGGAAGTTAATTATATTGTAAAACACACCTTAGAGATAAACGAGAAAATTACATTCAAAACATATTAAAATTAATTACTAGGGATGGACAGGAATGACATTTTTATATCGGGATGGGAACAGGACAGGAAATGAGTCAATATATCTGGAATGGGAAATTATAAAATTGATGCTTTAGATTAATTCTAGTTTAAAAATAGATATTGTTTTTATACTAATACAGTAAAATTTGTAAAATCTTTGACATTATTAAATATAATACAAATTATATATTATAAAAAATAATATAAATAGGGGTGTGCGAATAGCATTTTATATTGAAACAAATAGCTAAATTTTGGAAAAATAGTGAATAGTACAAAGCAAATAATTAATTTTAATATATTATATTTATTAGTTAATCTCGTTTGAAAATGGTGTTTTATATTTAACTACCTATTGGAAAAATTACAAAAAAAACTTTTTAAATTATTTGTATTTTAACACCTCTTAAAGTCTATCTAGGTTTGAAACACCTTAAATATTCTTTAGGCCTAAAACCCCTTAAAGGTTATCTAGGATTGAAACACTTTAAATATTATTTAGGTCTAAAACCCCTTAAAGGTTATCTACATTTGAAACCCCTTGGATATTATAATGTTATTAAACTCCCTAAATGTTCTCTAGGATTGAAACACCATAAATGTTATAAGGTCTAAAACCCCTTAAAGATTATCTAAGTTTTAAACCCCTTGAATATATTTTGGAATGAAACCCCTTGAAACTTATCTTTGTTTAAAGCCCCTTTATGTTCTTTATGTTTGACACCCTTTTCATTGAACACAAAAGTTTCGTTAGTGCTACATTTTTGTGGAAGCTATAAGCCAAAATTATTGGAGGAGGGGGGCAAGTTGACGTCAACCTGGCTCCGCCCACCACCTTATGGTGTGGCACTAGCAACCAAAACTCAAGGCAATTGTTAGTGCTGCTCGGTAAACAACAAAAAAATTTGTTAGTGCTACATTTTTGTGGAATTTACTAGCCAAAATTATTGGGCGGGGCTCAGTTGACGTCAACCTGGCCCCGCCCACTATCTCAAGGTCCAGCACTAGCGATAAAAACCTAAAACAATCAGTGCTACGTTAGTGTTGCTCAATAAACAAAAAAACTTGTTAGTGCTGATCATTAAGTCAGAAAAGTAGTTAGTGATGTATTTATTGTTAAGTTAAAGTCCAAAACAATGCTTTAGCTTCGCACCATCAACATGTCAGGTGTTTTTAGCACCACGTCTTACTACCCATTCAGGCTATATGCCTATCTACTAATTACAATAATGTGATAAAGGTGAGGAAGGTTTAGTTTGGAAGAAGTGCACCCACATTTGGGTGGCATGAAATTTGAAAATCATTTAGGAAAAACTGCTCTCAGTGCATCCGACCGAAATTGAACTTCGAACTACCTGTCATCGGCAGCCAGTCTACTGTGAGTGTGATGCCTTTTACCAAGTGGCTACCGAAGAGGGTGACACGTCAGTTGATCACCACTTATTAAATATTTAGTTTGTTTAGCTATATCACATAATTAGTTGTCATCAATTTAGGTTTGGCCACCATAATGATACAGAGCTAACAACAAAACGAAATAGAACTATGAGTGCTAAGTTATTGCTGCCAAATAAACATAAAGCGCATAGTTTGGTTTGAAGCCAAGTTTATATCAAGTTGGCAAACCCTATAAAATTTAGCAGTATAACTAACTATTTAAACTAATACACACGTTAGTTTTCCATTTGTGCTACTCATTAGAAATAAGTTTTGCTCAAATAAGCTTCACCATGAGCAAAAAATAAAAACCCAAATAATAGTAAATTTTGAATTATAAACAAAATATTTGCATGATTCATACACTAATAACTTATTATGCAGTAACACACATTTAAAACTTAGTGGAGTTCATGCCAGTGGATACATCATCTAAATTTTTATACTTACACTTCACTTGATTGCATTAAAGAAGAAGGTGAAATATTTTTTAACCAAACTTTATCGCTATGTTTCTTTCATTCTTACACCACAAAAATGCATAAACATATTCTTTAAGTGGTCCTCCTTATTCCTATTTATTTAAATTAGTAGAATTAGTGTTTAAGGGCGCAACAGCACAACTAGGTCTCCAACCCCCCTAATTAATTTAAATGAATTTTAATTAATTTTGTGTACGAACATAAAAAGGAAACACGGCATTTAGATGGAACTACATACTTATAATTGTTATTAATTCTACATTATTTTTCATAATATACATGCATGTCATATTTTTTAATTACAACGCATTGAAATTTTTCATCACAAATATTACATTACAATAAAAAGAACAAAAATTACATAAATTGTTACTGAAATACTGTACATTATTAAAAAATATATATATATATATTTCATAAAAATAATTAACTAAATGTGGACATTGTATTACTATAGAAATGACCCTTTGCAATTTATGAATAGAATACAGTTTCTTATCTTGAGCATATACATTTAATCATATAACATGTTTTAATCCTGTTGTACTACTAAGTTCACCGATAGACTTGAAAATAAATAATTTCACACCAATCAAGACACTTAAATATTCAGGAATTTAGATTCTCAGTTTTGGAATGTTATATATGATGTGTAATATAGTGCATACATTAATACCTTTTAATACAGGCATTGTATTTACTTGAAAAAATGAAAATAACTGTAATTTTTTGTATATATAGTAAATTATTTTATTGTATTTCGAAATATTTAACTGAATAAAATATTATTTCCACTGCATGGGTGTATCATTGTAAATAACTTGTTTCCATCACGTTTAACCACATGGTTTAAATTCTTTGGTCGCCATTTTGAAGATATGTTAGAGCTTTTGTGAAAGTGATGTGAATAATATTTTTTTTAAAGTGAAATAAAATTATATACAAGCCTCAAATTAATATAAATATGGCTTAAATTACTGAGGTTAACTAATCACATTCATATATTACCATACGTTTTCATTACAGTTATCCAAAGTGATAGATGTTAGCTGTTGGCGTAGGGATGGATCAGAAATTATTTCAAGTAATATTTTGAGCTGTCATGCAAGTAAACTAAGGTCATGAATTTATTGTACTTTAATTCATCCCAAAATTAACTGGCGACTGCAGCTGGAGTTACATCTTGGAAAACACACCATTCCACTGTCACATGCGGCTAGTGTTACGGTATGTTGCGGCCAAAGCCGCACGACTCCAGCCGCAGTCACAGGTAATTGACGGATCTTGGACGTGACTTAAGGTATCACTCTCACAATAGACCAAACTGCTGATGATGAGATCATGATTCGATCCCAATCAACTGTAATGAGGATGGTTTTTCTATAATGATTTCCTACTCTTTTTACCTGCAAATTCAGGTACACTTCCTCTAAATTCAAGGTTATTTATCCCTAACCCATTATCGTATTTAGTACATAGGTGTACAACCTGAACGTGTAGTAATATTTGGTGTAAAAAAGAAAACACGGGTGAAACTTTTAAATGCCTTACAAATTATTTAAAGTATATATTTGTATTATCTATAGTCCAAAATATATTAGCATTATCTAAGTTTAGAATTTTATTCTGACTTTACTCAATATGATTTTAATGCTCTACTTTGATTATATAAGTTAGCCAGGAAATCCTATTTTCACAGAAGTATCTTAGCCCAAGAATCCCTTCCTAACTAGAGCTCTCTCACCTGTTACACAGATAAATATTAATATAAATGTTCACTAACTGGAGTTTCCTTTTTCATTGCCGCCACCTGAACTTTTGGGTAGACGCGTCAATAATAATTCACTACCAGATTAAGTTCTAGCTATTGCCTTTGGTCCCATGAAGAATGAACAGTGCTCAATTATATACAATTCTAACAAAAGAAAATCCTTCAGCTCAATACTCTTTATTCCAAGAAAATAAAGTTCTACCCCATCCATACTCTCAAACGTAGCACGCCATCTCTAATAAATCATATTCTTGACAAAAAATTAAACTGTCTCCTGCCTCCCTTATCCCAAGAAAAATAAAATACTTCCCTTTCATGAAACCCACTAATAAGCATTTCAAATCATAATTCATGACCCAACATGTTAAACAACAATTCAATGTGTGTGTTCCTATTGAATAGTTTCTCTGATTCTACCTTATATAAAAATACTTATACAAGGATGGTTGCAGATGTCACCAGTAGGCTGATTGTAACTATAAGAGAAATGTAGCAGTCAAAGCAGAAGTAAGAAACGGTCATGTGAAAAGATTTTTCCAAATACGGGGGTGAACAGAGGGTCTGTGGACCAGTAATCTTTAACATGGTGTTTTGCCGTGTAGGGCATCAGAATTATTATTGCAAGAAAAGTATAGAGTTCAGAAATGGGTGATTTTATCCATAGTTTTAGTTTTGATTTTTCTTTCACTTCAAAATTCTCTGTGACGTATGAGTGATATTTGTCTGACTCGTCTACTGTGTTGTACCAGATCACGATCAAACATAAGTTTGATCAAGTCACTTTCACTAGGATTGTCTGGTAGCTCACAAAGTGCCAAAATTTTGGCATTATTGTCATCAAACTGTAAATTATTCGGATGAAAATTGGCATTATTTTGCCAATGAAGTGTGTCATGCATTGTTGGCTGAACATCTGCTCTCACTTGTATTTGTGTCATATTGTTATTGGCATCACCTTCATGTTCAGATTCCTGCTCAGATGAACTAGATGAAACCTTGTCATCACTGTCATTTATGTCACTCATATCACTAGCGGATTCCCAATTTGAAATTATTTCATTCAACTCTTTTTCTGTCTTTTGCGCGAAGATGTTAATGATAAATACAACAATATAAAACTATAATAGGATTATACACATTCACGTGTGGCAACTACCTTTATTTATTAATGTGTGAGTTTGCCTTCATAAATAAAACAGTAATACAAACTAAGGTATAAACATAAATGTTCATGTGCCATTAACTTTATAAACAATGACACAGCAAAAATAAACTGTCACAAATAAATCATGTGGAGACACCACCTCTAAAATAAACATTGATTTCGTCAACCAGGTGTATGTGATAGCCATCACACACATCTATGACATCTATGAAAGGAAAAAGTCCCCCGTTTTCTACACCAACAATAAGAGAAACTAATTACTGTCTAATGGACAGTAGAGCCATCTATTCGCAAATATATAAACTAGTAAATGTCTAGAAATAGTTTCTTTAACCTAACAGAGATACCAGCAGAGAATAAACATGGTTGAACGTTTATTTACAGCCATAATAATTTAGACAAACATAGAAACTTATATTTTACGTGCATACTCTTAGGAAACCATAACAAAATGAACGTAAATATATGTTCATACTCACCAAAGGGTTAAGGATAGTTTTGAATCTTTGCAGTCCTTGATGGTATTTGATGATGAAAGGTATGTCATCAGAAACTTGTTTGTGATTTGTCGAGTCATTTGAGAGGGCTCTGGAGATTTGAGTATCAATGCATTTGCAAAGAATCAACACTCCAGGAAGACTATAGAATTGAAAATTCATCCTAAAAAGTTTGTTGTGAATTTTTTTACTTATTTTATTCAGCTCTAAGTTCAGTTCATCTTTTATAGCCATTTACATTAACAAATTACATATCTTCATTTGTGTTTGTTTGTTTCTTTTACTCCATCTTTTCTATACCTTCTTCCAAATATAATACAATTACCTCATAAAACGAAAAGAGGTTTACCTTATAGAGATATATTATATATTCGCATCCAATGTCCTTTTCCTGTGTTTGGCCTTTATGTTATACCTTTTACATGTTCCTACCTATGTGACCTATCATTCTTTATGATTTTCAATTTTCTCCTGTTTGTGTTTTTTTGGTTTCCTCTTTTAGGAAGTTGCATTGCACGTTTCACACTCCTCCCTGATGAGTTCCGATAGAATGAAACCTAGGTCGGGGGGATTAAGCGGTGACGGTTTATTTTCTTTAAGAGGCAACCATTACCTCTTTGTCCAATGGCAGCAAAATAAAGTGTGGACTGTGTTTTTTTCATTGTAAAAGCCATATTTTGTGTCTCTTTTATATGTTTCTATCCACCTTCTTCCAAATATAATACAATTACCTCATAAAGCATGTGTTTTTTTCATTGTAAAAGCCATATTGTGTCTCTTTTATGTTTCTACCCACCTTCTTCCAAATATAATACAATTACCTCATAAAGCAAAAAGAGGTTTTCCTTATAAATATATATTCTACTTCATTTTGTTATTTTTCATGACAAGATGTGGCCGAAGAGTCTGTCCATTCACTGTTTATTATTTTAATATGATTCATCCAGATGCCTGCAAGCATCTCTTTTGGCAATGTTTCAACTCTTTCATTGATGGTGGTACTCGATACGGTACACTGTATGGTCTGTGTCTTACCCACCAAACAATATCCAATATTCAAAAAATTCCCAGAAATCAATTAGAAATTCTTGTTTGTACTCAAACCCCAGCTAAGCACACTACATGTTTTTTTACCCATCCACACTAATAAACTTTAAGCTTTCCTCTTCATTGCTACCTCTTTGATGAAGTCATTAGGAATCCACACAAAAAGAAGCTAGTATACATACCTTGATTCTGCCATCATAGCAGAAGCTTGAATTAAAAGTTGAGTTTGATGGTCTGTGTTGTATGCTCTGGCATAAGCCACATTGTCCAAAACGTCATTCCCAGACAATTTGTAACGCTCTGCCACTGCTAGCAATCGCTCAGGTCGAAATGTGCCTTCTGTGTCTATATACAAGCACTTTCCCTCTCCCCCATTCTGATCAATAGGAAGCTGAGCAGAAATAACACATTTTGTTAACGATCTAATATTATTAAAGATTTATTATATGATAGAAGTGGGCAAAGATCACTTTTTTTAGGGGTGTATAGATATTAGTTTTGAAACAAATTTTGCTAGCAAAACTATTTAAATCACTACTTGTTTTGTTACATAGTCATATGTTAGTCATGACCATTAGAGACTCGAGGAAAATTGATAAAAATAAGAAAAAATAAACTAATTAAGTGAAAACTGGGTAAAGAAGAAACAATGTGGATCAAATCCAGCGCACAGTGACAGTTTTTTCCTTGTTTCTGGCTTCTCGAGTACATAAAAGTCTCATATACAATGAAACACTAAGCGTTTATATTTTGGCATTATTTCCTTTGTAGCCTCCAGCACCAACCCCTCTAGTTTGATAAAGGCAATAATGCTGAAATATAAAATATTTATGTATCAATGTATGTGAGACTTTTTTACTCAAGAAGCTGGAATAAAGGAAGATGTCACTTGTGCATTTAATTTTACCCACATCATTTCCTATCTACCTAGATGGGCTTTCTTCGCTCAATTTTCACTTAATTAGTTTATATTTCCTTATTTTTATCAATTATTATTATTGTAAAATAAATAAAATAGTAGGAAAATAATAAAGCAGAAATAAGAGTAAAAACACTAACACATTTAGACACACTTCAATATTTCGATTCTATTATAGAATTTTCTAAGGAAGTGATAGTAAAAAGGCTAAACAGAATGTTGTAGAAAACCACCCAACCTAAATATTTGTTAATCTCAACCCAGAGGCTATATTAGCTCCACCAGTAAAATATAAATATATTTAACTCATCTATAATTCAAATGATAAGAGTTTATTTAACAAATACAGTCCAGGACAAGTGTCTTATTTTGGGAACAGTTGGTAATCTTAATCTAATTTTTTTTCTTGGAAGGGCACGAAATTGAAATAAAAAGATTATAAAAAATATCAACTTAACTGTTATTTATATTTTGTAATGAAAGACCAGCCTTCTTTCCTTGATATTTGAAAATACATCAATCATGTTGTTATCTAAATCAGAAATTAAAGTAATACGTTTCTATTTGACTGATAGAACAACTAAATGTATTACTTAAGAATTTTTTATCTGTTTTAGGGTAGAAAAATACCTTTCAGATTTACTTGTTGATATTGGTGGTGCAAAATAATGTCTAACAGTTTAAAATTTTCACATCACTCATATAATTTGCAAATCATCTTTATTTTTTTAAACTTCTATCAAATAAACATGTTCTGCTAATTCCTTGTCTCAAATAATAGAAATAAAATAAATGTATAGACTTTTTTTAAGTCAATTGATTTAATTTTATTTTATAAATTTTATCCTGAGCTTTTTACAAAAATTCAAATATCATAAGTTAGGTTTTCAATGTTACTATAACTACAGAAGAATATATAGGCCTATTAAAGGAAATTAAACAAATATAAATTAGGAATGGATGAGGTTGACATTTTTATAACGAGACGGGAAATGAGTCAAAATATCGGGATCAGGACAGGAATGGGAAATCATAAAAATGATGCTTTAGATTAATTCTAGATTAAAAATATATTGTTTTTATGCTAATATGGTAATATTTGTAAAAGCTTTGACATAATTAAATATAATGGAAAAAATTTATTTTAAAAACCTAGATATATATAAATACAGATGTGCGAATATTTTATTGAAATAAATAGAAATACAAGTTTTGGACAACATACTGAGTGATACAAATTGAATAATTAATTAGAATATATAATTTTTATTAGTTAATCTCTTTTTGAAAATTGTATTTGATACTTAACTACTTATTGGAAGAGTGCAAAGGATATAAACAAAGAATGTTTGACCCCTTTTAAATGTCCTCTAAAATCTTAAATGTTTTATATTTTAATACCTCTTAAAGGTTATCTAGGTTTGTGTTTTGTATTACAATATTGTTTGAGTATTCTAAAGTTATGAAACCCTTTAAATGTTCTCTAAGTGTGAAACACCTTAAATGTTTTAGATCTAAAACCACTTTAAGATTATCTAGGTTTTAAATCCCTATTAATATTATTTAGGTATGAAACCCCTTAAATGTTCCCTAGGTTTGTTACTCTTATATATCCTCTATGTTTGACACCCCTTAAAGGTTATTTAGTTTAACACCACTGTAATCTCTACTCTTTGGATGCTACAACAGGCAGGTTGATGCTCTTAAATAGTTGACCTTGGCAAGCTACTCTTTCCCCCTTCATTTCTATGCCCGAAAAGAAAAGATGGCCAAGTATAATATATCTCTGACCTTTAAATCTTTCAAACTTTCTCTCTTGCTGGAGCTAATAAATAACTGTTGATAGATAGAGCACAATAAGTTACTAGTTTCATCAGCTTTGTTTGTCTCACCACAGGCAGTAAAATACCCTTCTCCCCTTGCCCCTCTAAGTTTGCTACAGAACAAAGATGATGACTGTTTCCATAGAGATTGAGCCAGTAGTACCTGCTTGAACAGTAAGCGGGATTTATTTCCCGCTCAAACCCTTGTCAGGAAAATGTCTTTCCCGCCCAACTCTCAGGAATGGATAAATTCCTGATATTTTCTCGAGGGTTCGGGTTCAAGATCCTGTCTACCCCTAATAAAAATCAAATTAGCAATAATAAAGAAAAGCAATGAGCATGAACATAAGAAATTCATCAATCTTTTAATGGGTTCTTTCAAGTTTATAGCATGTTAAAGAGGGAGGTATGAGGTGCTTAAATCAAGGTTCGGCAGGCTCAAAATTATGCTCGAGGCGGTCCTGTTTGGATGAGTATTTAAGAAATTGGTAAATAACCATTTATATTTGCCCGATCCACATCAAATCAAAGAAAAGCTAGGGAGGAATAGGATAAAAATTATTTAGACTTGAGGTTTGGGGCTTGTGCTAGATTAAGTAATGGGAGGGTAGAGTTTTCCAAACTATCTATATAATCTCTGCTTTAAGATAATTATAAAAATAACAAATACCATACTGACCCAAAAATAGGCCACACTTTTCTCTCAAAAACAGCCTTTATGAAACCTTTTTGCATCCCAACTTAGATAATACGTAACCAATGTGTAACTTCCTATCACTACTACTACTACTACTTTTCACACATATTTTTAGGGCCTTTTTGTTGCAGTTTGTTAGTAAATTCTTTTATTCTATTGTGAAAAGAAATGAGTGTATTCGTTTACTAAGCTTGCTTTATTATACTTAGATATCATGATTAAAAAAGCATATCCGAGCAAATGACTAAAACATAGTTGTAAAGTTAAAACTTTAGTTACTAAGACATATGTCATAAAAAATCACTAAAAATTTTAGTAATAAGACATTTGTAGATAAGTTATTATGAATAATAGCACACTAAGGGAAAGTGTGTTATTAAATTATTAATGAAGGAAAAATGTCAAGTAGTTTGTTACACACTAACTGAGTTTTAACAAAGTCAGAATTTTACTATGGATAGGCCTAATATAAAAAAAGCTATAAAACTTATTAAATACCGATTTTAAACTTTATTATACATTCATTACTGTTTCCAGCCTATGGCCTGGGTCAGTTTTTTTTATTCAAGTTATATATGTTTTCACTACCGGTTGGCTAGGCCTGCTGTAGCTACTGATTTTAAATTGATTTTACAAAATAAAGTCTTAATCTTGTTAAATTTGTAAAGTTATATTCTAAATAATTCAATGTTATGTTGTGACACATTAATTACAAAGTTATTAAATCATTTGAATATAAAGATTCAAGTTAAATTCGAAAATAGCTTACACAGAAATTGTAACAAAACACTTAATGTAGAATGAAAATATAAATAAAGTAAATTGTAAACCTAGAACATGTTAAAGTTATTTTAAATTATATAGACCTATTAGGATTAAAGTGGTTTTTACATAAATATTATTTTCCCTGTCATAGTGATCATATTTTTACAGGGCGACTTATTTTAGAGTCAATATAGTAAGTCACAAAAAAACATTAAATTATTACGTTTGTGTATGTTATTTTATATTTTTATAATTATATTAAAAGTATGGGTATGCAAGTACCTGAAGATTCAAGTTAGACCTAAGATTTAATAGTTGTTCAAACTCGACTCCTAAGATTCTTACAAAACTAAATAAAAAAATTTAAAAAATTGAGTACTTGGAATTCCTGGTTTTATCACAATATTTCATAGCTGATAGAATTCCTCAATATTGATTTTTGTCAGATTTATATATATAACATGTATCACTATATTATCTATTTAAAAATCCCAATTTGTGAGTAATTTTTTTTCACAAAAAGTCTCTTAAAAATTGTGTTTGTATTTAAGATATATGCATGGATCTATAAAAAATTCAACTTGAAATATTTCTAGCAGAAAGATTACTCAAACTCTAAAAAAAAACTGTTTTCATTCAAACTGGATTCAAATTCGATCGAAGTGAAAAATTACTGCTTACACATCACTAGTTAAAGGAATTATCCAAAACTTTAAATATAAAGGTAAAATGTGTTTACTTTTATATAGTAATAGTGTAATATTGTAGAGGGTGTATTTTGTACCTTTTAGAAAAAAATCGCCAAAGGTCAGGTGAATGGCAAATAAACAAGATAGCACAAGAAAACATACATTAATTATTAGTGCAATAAAAATACAAGTGACGAAGTCGCAGATGTGCTTTCCAAACTTACAACTGGCATGAATCAACTGTTTAATGTCTGTCAAAAATATTTGGTGCGCATACTTAAAGATGGCTTCACTAAACAACCGCAACTTGTAATACGCTACCAACATTCCAATAGTACCTATTGTCACATATGCAGCAGAAACATGGACAGTGAATGTAAGAGAGACTATGAAAGAGGCCATGGGAATTAATATTGTGAGGAGGATGTTAGCTGTCATAAGGAGAAACAAGATTAGGAATGAAGTTATTCGAGGAAGAATTAGGGTACAGGGAGTACATGAGATAGAAGAGGAAGCAAGACTTAGATGGTATGGGCATTAGAGCATTTAATGAAGATGGAAAAAGAGAGGATACCAAAGAAAATGATGGAAATGTATGTGGGGGAAAAGACCGCTGGGGAGGCCAAGAAAGAGATGGGAGGAGCAGATAACATAAAGTGTTCAAGTGATAGGAGAAGAATGATGGAAGGATAGAGGAAGATGGAGGCATTTTACTAAACTACCCAACCACAGGCTGGAAACAGTTGATAATGATGATGAGTAATAGTTTGAATAAGAATAGTGAAGGTATAATGGGTGAATTATGAAAATAAGGCTTGAGAGAGAAATTTGTTTCGATTAAAGTTTAACCCCATTCCTTTTCTATCATTTACATTTGGCACTGTAGGCCTATTCACCAATTTTATTTAACAAGTCATTGCCTTTTTTTACCCATATATTTAAATATTATATTAATTTTCTGTTTACTCATAAGGAAAGCAACTCACTTTGGTGGACAGTCTGACTAAATGTCAGACTTATTTAGTCTAGTTTTTCAGTTTTAGGGAGGTTGAAGATTAAATCCTGGACATGTGTTTGAGTGGTGTTTCCTCGATGGTTTTGCACTTTTTCTCAATGCAAATGCAGGTAAATTTCTTTCAAATAGTACTGTTCTCTTTTCTGTCTATTAATTTAGTTAAATTTTGTATATCCTTGATGGGTAGTAAGACACAATCGAAAAATTAAGAAAGAAAGCAACAATGTGTTTTAAATTTCTTCGCTAGAACAAAATTGTGCTTAACTATCATTAACTAAAAATAATATTTATTCTAATGAATGTTCAATCTAAATAATCTATTATTACCTGACATGTGACTGCTAGAGTATGGCAGATCTGTGTTTTGCCTGTACGAAACTCTCCAAATATCTCTGTAATTGAACCAGTCTCAATGCCTCCTGCTAAAAGTCGATCCAGTTCTCGAGATCCTGTTGTCAACTGAATTATCTCCGAACGTTTCTGGTGAAACTCTGTAGCAGTTGTGAACCCCATCGGCACAAGTTTAGAGGCTTCGGCCTGTAAAATGGACACCACATAGCAAAATATATAATAGTTAAACATTTAATAGCTTTGAAATTATTTCTAATGGAATGATATATGTTAACATTTGGTTGATAAATTTTACTTAATGTAAAAATGAAAAAATTGTATACCTACAATAAATGTTGAACTTCATGTAAAATACAATCAGGAAATTGGTGTCCAATTTTAATCATAGTCTCAAAATATATATAAGTTTATTTCTGGTTCGTGGTCGCAAGTTTTTATAAAATAAATGCAAGTTTGTGAAAATTACAGCTATTTACCAAAAATGCAACAAATATTAGGAGTTCGCTTTTCGCTGGAAGCAGTATAAAGTATGAACTGTGTTCCCCTTTACATTGTAAAAGGTATAGGCCTATTGTGTTTGTTCCTTTCATCTGTTCTTATCCTTCTTTCTATTACTTGTTTGCATACATACCAGCAAATATTAAGTATTTCTTATGCAGAGGCTTACCATACATCCCAGTTTGGCCGGGACAGTCCTGTTTTAAGAGGTACATCCCAACCGGTTTGCATTGTGGTCCCAGTTAAACTATAAATTAAAAAATCACACATGCACACTACATCTACATCCTTCATGCACACATATACAGAAACACAGCTCACACTTGATGTTGCCTACAACACGGAAAACGAAGACATAGTTATGGTGGAGCGAGCGATAGAATAACTTTATGTTAGACAGAGTGAGAAATAGGTGTAAGTTGGAGCTGTGGTGCAGGAGATGTTGGTGTGAATTTAGTGGATTTTTATTCTCAGACTCATGTCGCTGTTTAGAAGCCGTTCTATTGGATCTGTGTCATCCCAATACACATCCGAAGATACGATACAATAAAATTAAAAATGATAAATCCATTCTTTAAAAAAGTATGTTCGAGTGTGAAAGATGAATGGTTTAATAAAACCTAGAAGTAGTCAAGTAACCTAGTCAAGTAAATTAAAAACACTTACGTATATGAAAATACTTGTACAATAAACATCACTCGATAAATGTATTATTTTATTTTCACTACCTACCTAGACTGTCCCGGTTTGAAGTTGAATAATTATTGTAAGCCTACTTATGCCCATTAAACATTTGAGCATTACAACAAGACTATACTATGTCCCATGGATAATTTGATAGATTAGGAATATCCAATTTATAAAAAAAAAAGTGGACTGTCTCTCTCTAAAGTTACCCATTTACATGATGATCAAGTGGTTCGGTTAAGCATTCGTTCAACATGTATCAGGCTATTTTATTTATTTTTGCCTTTACAGCATGATAGGGTATAGTATAATATTCATGTCAAAAGATTTTAGGAAGTAATGGGACCCTTGAATTCTCACATCCATCGAATATTTAAGAATATCCAAGAAAATTTCGGATTTGAGACTCAAATCTGTGAAAAAAATTGTTTTCAATATCACAAGTGAAATTTTTTTTTAGACCTTTAATACCACTTATTGGTAGTTAAGAACCAACTATAACTATAGGATGAACTTAACAACCAGGCCCCAGATCAGTAATTTTAACACTTAAATAAATGTATGAATATTGTAATGAATTAATTATAAGAAAGAATGTTTATTTAGTTACTATTTCTATTTTCTACAATTCTACTATATTTATATTTCCCCTTATATTCATGATATTCTCGAAGATTGAGATTTAGGATTTGAAGGTAATTGAAGATTAGTATTCGTAAAATAATGGATTTGACCCAACTCTGATTTTAGGATGTACTATAAAATTTGACTAGCTATATTTATTTCTTCAGATAGTTAGGTTAGGCCTGGCCTCACTTGCTTCATTCAACAAACCACCACTGGACTACGAATCATAGGTTTTGAATATGTCACATTTTATCAATATATATTTGAACAATAAGAGGTTCTAATGTGAAAATCTAGTACACAATCAGATCTCCAGGTATCGAACTGCCATGTATCAAACTTCTCTATATCAAGGTTTTAGTGAATCCTCTTGACATTACTTAATAAAACTGTGTAACAAATTACATGTAACAAGTTAAACTTAACAAGTTCAAACAAATGGGGTAACACTCCCCCTCTACCCTGATGGACTCTACTCCTGCGCACTGACCTCCTCTCTCTAACACACAATTCCAGTTTGATTCTACTCTCTGCTCAAGAAGAAAGCCACACCCAAGAAAAACAAGCGAAGGTGACTCCGCACATCTAGTTATCGCTTCCTCCACCTGGACTATTCCAGATTCTTCTACTAGTCCCAGGGTGTCCGCATTCATTCACCGCGCTGTCCGACTCCGTCCCTTCCCCTCTGCTTTTCCCTCCTTTCCCCCTACTCTCTGTGGGCAGATCAGTTTGTGTGCTCACTATACATTGTGATGTTTAGCTAGTATCGATACTCATTGTACCTTAGGCTTGCAGAAGGTGAGAGAGGCAAATTAAGCTAAGGGTTAATTTAATTCATCAAAATTCTCTTTCGGATAAATATATGGGGATCTCTTCAAAATTGTTGATTCAGACTTGTAAATTTAAATTTATTATGGGAAGGGTTTGTTGGGTATAAACGTGTTTAATCTGTAACCACATTTATTTTTAATTTAACGCAATGGGGAAACTTACTTTTTGTTCAAATGTGAACTTGTTTTCTATTTTTGCCATCAGTTGTCTAACCTTGGGTTGAGCTTTTACTGCCGCGCTAATCAAATTTGTAAGGGAAAAATATTTTAGGGAAATTAACTTTGATTGTGGATATATTATCCTTTATATATGTATGAGAAATGCACGCTTGATTGATGACATTGTGCATGTAACCATAGTTACCTTGGCTCCATTAAGCGGTTAAAAGGGATGCAGGCCACCTTAAAATTGTATGGTTCTTTCTGACTCTTTGGTATTATTTGTTAGACAGGGCACTTGCATCTAACACTGTTCTATTAACTTTATGATGTGCACAAACTTTTCTGTAGTAATAAGATATTTTATTTGTCCATGGCCCAGAAAATTGTCGCAATTATTGACGAGCAAGTTCATATTAATATATCCGTCTTTGAACGCTCTAGTCAAATTATATAAATATTTTTTTTTGTAACATTATGTCCTTGTTGAATATTAATATATTTGGCTATGCAAACGTAATATATTGTTGGAATCTCCCTATTTACTAGTATTGTTTTTGGCTTTAAACACTCTATTAAATTTATTTATTTTTGGGGAGCTTTTTTTTTTATTCAAGCATCACTGTCCTCGACCTTGCGTACGCTGGTCAAAGTTAAGACATTTTTATTTTTCATTGTTTAGTAATGAAGTCTTCCACTTTAAACATGCTAGTCAATTTCATATTCATGAAATATTGAGTTTAATAATAAGTTTTCTGATTTTAGCATTCTTGCCAATTCTCAATATTTATGAAACATTACGTTTAATACTAAAGTTTCTGGTTTAAACATTTTAGTTAATTTCACTTTTATGAAATGTTATGTTTAGTAATAATAATAATGTTTATAATTTGGACATTCTAGTCAAGTTTATATACATATAATATTATATTAATATTGTGGTTTCTGATTAGGACATTCAAGTCTATTTTAACATTCATGAAACATTATGGTTAATACTAAGGTCTCTAAACGTTCCAGTCAATTCACATATCTTGTGATGTGTTATGTTGCATATCAGAGTCTTAGACTTTGCACGCCTTAACCTATGTTATTATATTAATAATTTGTCAATGTACATCAACAATATTTTGTGTCCAATAAAATATACTGTCATTGACTTGTAACACTGACTATTATTTCTAGAAAAAAAAAAAGGAGGCTATAACCGTTTCTAAATATATACAAAAAAAATTCAATATATCGAATTTATTTCTATTATTATTATTATTATTATTAGCACCGCGTCTTACTACCCGTTCAGGTTATACGCACTTACGCTAATGTGTAATGGTAGGGTGATTGTGAGATGAAATGAAGGACCTACAGTTTAACGTGGAATCCGAACCATGGTGGAGGCCTGGCATTCCTCACATTCACAAGATGTAATTTATTTCAAGACAAACCAAGATTCCCCCCTCATGATGACGATGCTATAAGAAAAACGAGTGAGTAAAAAGAGACTGGAGATGTTGAAAGAGAAAGAAGTGGTGGTCAAGATCATTGTAATGCTGACAGGTCACCTAGCAAAGTGGTTTTGTCTCCACACTCCTCTCACCTCTTTCCACAAGTAATCTTCCACCTTTATATATCAGGTTCAGTTTGTTTCAGCATCACTAACAGAGGGTTTATGCTCACTATTGTTTCACTCTCTCTAATCAACAGTGTGTATTCACAAGGTCAAAAAGAAAATCATTGTTTTGTAAAGGGTGAAGCTGTTGAAGAAGGTGGACAGTGGAATGCGTTAAAAGGATATTGCAGTTAAATTTGATGCTCCCCAAGTAAAGTGTAAACAATGATTATTTAAAAAAAACTTGAGTTTGTTATGAAAACCTTTGAGGATGCCGGACCTGAGAGGAAATGTTCTAAAACATGCCATTTTGGAAAAGTGGAAAATGCTGTTTTAAAGTAGATTTAAATTGTTTGTGACAAAAACTTACCAATCTCAGGTCCTCTTGTAAAAGAAAAGGAATTAGAGTTTGCCACTCCTTTTGGGCAAGTGGATTTCAACATTAGTTCCTATTGGTTGGATAAATTTAAGAGGAAACATGGCATAAAATAAATGATTAATACGGGGAAAAGGAAGTGTGTGTGATGCTGACTGCGACCAATGGAAAATCACTGTTTTGAAGAAGATTTTAGAAGGGTACACTCTTGAAAATATTTTATGTCGATGAAATAGAACTTTTATTTAAATATTTGCCAAACAAGACTCTTACTTTTTAAAATAATTGCCATGAAGGTAAAAACAGCAAAGAAAGGATAACAGTTTTGGTGGGCAGCAAAGAAAAACTGACATTAATGGTGATAGGAAAAAGTAAGCAACTTAGATGCTTCAAAGGCATTAAGTCTTTAGAAGTTTAATAAGAGAAAACATAGTTGACAAGCGAGATCTTTGAGAAAGGGATTTTAAATTTAAATAAAGAATTACTTGGCCCACCCTATGTATTATCAAACCTATCAAATGTGAATTTGATTTTCCTCCCCCCAAACAAAACTTCAAAATTGGAGCAAATGGGCCAGTTATAAAAAGTCTGAAAATTCATTATTGAAAACACATTCCCACTAGACTTATCTGGGCCTTAGAAAATGAGCAATCTACAGATTTGATTAATCTGAGAATTTGTATAGCTGTACTAGCTAAGGTGTGGCAAAACAATGTTTTAGAATCGACAGTAAAAAATGGCTTTGCAAAAGCATCAAATCAAATCTAATGCCACAAGTCAAACAATATTGGAAATACTTGCAGACCAAAGGTCTTTTAAGAGAAGGAACTTCCCTTGATGAGTTCCTTGAAATCGACGAAGATTTAATTGTTTCATAATATCCAACGGATGACTACATAGTAAGCTCACTTCAGACAGAACAGAGTGATGAAGAGAATGACATAGAAGAATCCTTTAATCCTTCTAAAAAAGAAATGTTGACCACGTTTAGTACAATACGTTGTGATCTTCAATTCGCTGAAAATGTTCTCGACCATGTATTTCATGGACTTAATAAGTGTGAACACTTTTATGGTGAATCATCAAAATGTGTTGTGCAGTAAAATATTGGAAAGTTTTTCACATAAATGAATACCCACTAAATAAATAATTATGTTTTTTCAAGGAATGTTCAACACATTTTTTTCTTGTTTGTTTTTAATCATCTTTATGAACATAGCTTGTGTCACATGATGTGATTCATATTCACTTATGTTATTTATAAGAAAGAGTGCATTAATAAGGAAATTTGTTTCTAAATACAATTTAATACATAATATTATGTATAAAACAGATTGTTTCTATAAATTGAGGTGTCTATGCATCAAAATTTGTTGTAGAACCATTGACTTCGATTAATGGAGATTTGACATTACTTACAATAATCTTATCTGCTTTAGCCTCGCTGATGCCTTTAATTGTTAGAAGATGTTTTTTGGGAGCAAATGCTACAGCCTCCACTGTGTGATATCCTGCTTCTTGCAACTTCTTTATGTCTGGACCACCTATACCTTGAGCCTGAAAAAATACATTTTTGTAATGATTAATAATGGGTTATCCACATCGGTGACCACATGGACTAAATGTCATGCTCATCTAGTTAAGTTTGCTATTCACAGGGAGGTTCCATTTAAAATCATGATTGGGTATGCTAATATGTTGGTTTATCCTAAATGGTTTCCCACATCCCCTCCACATAAATGTGGGTACATTTCCTATAATTCTACCTCCCCATCTTCACTCCATTGGATTAATTAGAACGAGTATAGTCTGACACATTAGTGCAGTCAGTATTGTAATACACCTACATATCTTGTAAGCTAAGGGTCCCAGTTTTGGTTCCGGAAATAGCTGAAAGTGTATTATTGATGAAATTAAGGCTTCCCCTTTCAATGATAAATTAACAGACAGGAGAGTGAATGTTATCTCACTTTTAGAACCAAGATAGTTTGTAATTGGTGTGGTATTATAATCAGTTGGTTCATAGAGTGCATGTTAAATTCAGCACAAGTTATTATTACTTTCTCACTATCTTACAGGTAGGGAAAGTATTGTGATTGTCAAAAAAATCAAACTTGAGATTTTGATGAATCTCAACGTTTCATTACACACCCTCTTCCCCTCCCCCCCAATCCGAAAAAGTGGTTTTTGAATTTCCATCTGTCTGTCTGTCCCTTCAACTAGAGCCTAAATTATTTTACCGTTCAGGCTAAAACTTGGTATCTAGGGTTTTCATAGGGTTGCCTCGAGAGGTTTTTGGAATTGGATATATCTAACCCTAGAATTAAGGGTAGTTTACTGAAGGGAAAAAAGAGAAAAAGTCAATTTTCTCAAAATCAGCTTTAACAATTTTGATTAGATTTTATTTCTAAACATTTATAAATATTCTAAACAAAATGGCTTCTCTCAATATTTCAGCAAAATGACTTTAAGGGCTCCGGACTGATGCGTAAATTATCAATTTTTTTATCATATTTCTGAAACTATTTGAGATATGAAGTTACTTATTACAAATATGGAGATCTATTTACAAATATTTTATTCGAAGCATAATTTTATAAAACCAATAACTTTCAAGCTATAAGCAATTATTTTTATTTTTAACTTTTCGAACACAAAAGGTAAAGTATTGCAACCTTAAAAAAAATTTAACATGAAATGTTGATGGATGTCGACATCTCGTGACCCCCGAACCCTAAAAGTGGTCTTTGCAATGCCGTCTGTGTGTCTGTTTAAACCAAAAATTAAGAGCAGTTTAATAAAGGGTTAAAATAGAAAAACTTTAATTTCTCAAAATCGGCTCTAACGATTTTGATTAAGATTCGTATCTAGGTGTTGATTGAGATTATAAATAAACAGGCTATTTTCATTTTCCCATGAAAATGACTTTTAAGGTACTTTACAGAAGCGGACATTTTTGTATTTCCGCATTTATTTGAGATACTAAATAACTTATCATGGCAAAATTGTAGTACTAATAAAATAAAAAACTTTTATATGAAATATATTTTTATAAAGCCAACTGTTTCTGAGTTATTGGCAAATATATTAATACAATTTTGTGAGCTTTAGTTGTAAAGAGAGAGTATTTAAGTTTTAACACAATAATTCTCCAATGCCATAGAGTAAATATTATAAGTCTCTCAAAAAGTTTGTATTTTTCCTTAAACCTCTTAGTAGAAATGTTTGTACAACAATGATCTATCTCCATTTTGGACTCAATAGTCAATATTTACATTTAAATGAAGAATTTAATAGCAATGCAATGACATGAAGATGTGCAACACCTAATAAAATGTCAAAAATGTTAACCAGAAGTCGAAATTTTAATACGACCCAATATTGATCTTTTTTATCGGTCCAAACATACAAATGAGGACATTAGTTCTTTAAAAATAAATTTATAAAATTTAAAACCAGGACTCAAAAAATGTTTTGCATAGTTATAGTGCAATATATGCTTGGGTTTGCTAGTGTATATTATTTTGTTTCACATAATTAGAGTTTTGAGTAAATATTTCCATTTTTAAACAATAGAGCGATGAAGACCGTGTGGTGTTCTGGACTATTTATTTTGTAATGTGTATAGCCTGAATTAGAATTAATATTGGGATGGTTTTATTATTGGGTGCCCTGATTTTGTCTGTTCTTAGCTGAAACCGGTTCTTTATTTTAAAGTTAAAAATATATATACATATAATTGACCAAAAAAAAGTTTATAGTTTATAGTTGTCCATTTTCAACATAGTCCATAGTCTACTGAGTGTTTTTTTAACTTTTTTTTCCTAATGACCTCCCAATCTTCTTATAACCTCAACAGGTAAAAGACACTGTGATAACAGAAAAATATGATCATAGTAACATAATTTATTGGTTAAAAATTTAAAGAAGAAACAAACTTTGATTGCAAAAGTAGACCCATTACAGCAAAATTACTATAAAGGCCTTATTGGCAAAGCTGGCCACATAGTGTGTTCATGACATTCCTACCTGCTAAGTTGTGGCAGGCTTTTCTACATCATGATTTCCCTTTTCCATCCAGGAAAATGGGGCTGTAGTTTCTTGTGATTTACCTTCACATTGCATTTTACCTTACAGGTATTATGTTAAAAAATTTAAAATAAAAAAGTGGATAAGAAAATCTTTTTTTTTATAGGTGTGTCTTGCTACCAGTTCAGGTTATACTCATATATGATAAACTACTCTGATGAGGTAGAGCTGAGTAAATAAGCATTTTAGAGATAATCTACCCGCATTTGTGTGGAAGGAGAGTGGAAAATCATTTAGTAAAAACCACCCAGTAAAGCTGACCGGGATTCAAACCCTGATCTCCCCATCACCAGCAGACTAATATAACATGAGAGTGACGCCTTAGACCTTTCGGCCCACTGAAGCGGATATGAATTTAATCTAAGCCAACCACAATACACTAATAAACATAATATATTAAAGTAATGTAACCAATGAACAACCTCCAGTTTATTTATCATTTGTGGACCAAACTCCTCTGCTTCGTCTTCTTGCTGAGTAGTGGAACTAGCAGAAGATGTAGTGGCAGCAATGGTAGCCATCTTAAAATACTGGTAGTTTATAATCTACACCTAGTAGCTTGTAATAAGCCAAAGAACAGACCTGAAATTATAATTTCATTTGATTAGGACTTAACCTAATTATTAGATAATAACTTGTAAACTGTCCCAGTGTTGTTCCAAAACTACAAAGGTTTAACTAAAGTAATTTTCCAAGTTACAGACAAATGAACAGTGGTGATTAAATTAAGACCTCTGTCATTCAGTACTTTAAAACATTTTTTTAACAGTTAAATAACAAACTAATTAGGTAGTTATTTATGTTATCTTATTATTGAAACTGGTAATTGTTGGTGATTATGATTACATACAAAAACAATTCAAGTATATTTTGAAAAGTGGCACTTGGTAAAAGCCTTTCACTTTTAGTCAAAGATCTCTCAAGTTTGAGTCTAGTGTCAAAGAGTGACAAGGCTTTTACCATTGAGAAACCATGGATTTTCTTGTGCTCATAGTATTACATTACTCAAATCACCTCGAATAGACTAAATAAAATTAATACTTGCATGGGTGATTGCATGGTCGAGAGAGTCACTCTCATGGTGAACTGAATTGCTGATAATGAGGAGATTGGGGTTTAAATCCTGGTTGTACTGAGTGTTTTTTTTAATAAATGGTTTTCCCTATTCCTCCACACAAATAAGGGTATATTCCCTCTAAAAGTTTACCTTCCTTCTTCTTACTCTATTAATGTTATTACTGTAACGTGTATAACCAAAGGGGTACAAAAACATGATGAAAGATAAAACCTTAATTTATTTGTGAAGCATGAGTTTGATCATGAGACGGTTTTGGTTCTAGCTTAGTGGCAAAGCACTCTCATGACCAATCCGTTGTTCAAAAGAGTAGGTATATTAATAATCTAAATTTAATGTTATAATTATTTTTAATAATAGAGTTACAAACCAATTTGTACCGTGAACTTTTTTGTTTCACTCTAACGTACTACCTGTCCTGGTTGTACACATGAAAATACACCAGCACATGTGTGTAGGAAGAGTGAGAAATCCAACCAGGATTCTAACCCCAGCCTCCTCACCAGTAAACTAGACGAATGAGCCTGACAATTAGTCTGTCTGCCCACCTTGTAAGTGTGGACTATTTAAATCTTCAGAGGATTTTGTAAATTATATTTTGAAACACACAGTTTAAAAAAAACATATTTTAGAGTTCATTGAGATAGTCTCATAAGCTGACAGTAGGGTTGCCACCCGTCCAGTTTTCGACTGGATTATCCAGGAATTGACCACAGTGTCCAGGATCTAAGGCAAAGGTCTCTGTGTCCAGTCCAAATGCCTCCCATCATTGAAATATTGAAAGATTGCAGCCGCCGCCTGCCACTGTGAGTTGTGACATGCGTTGTTGTAAGTGTGGCGTTAAAGACCGGAATAGACTGCTGTTGTGGTGCTGTGTCCTAAGCTGTGCACACTTGACAGCGTAAGCACTCTTCTTCTCCTACTTTCCCTCATCATTCACCCGGCCATAAAGCCAGACAGTGCTTAGCTAGTGTCACATGTAGTTGATGATAGACAAGTCATTTTATGCTCGCTGTGTGTTGTTAGTGTGTTGAGCAAAGGATACAATGCAATGTTTTGTCATGCATCCGCTGAAGAGGAAGATTTAAACAAACTTACTTCAAGCTCTGTATTGCCGAAAAAGAAAGTTAAGCGGTACGCTACTTTCAATAAATACTGGTTGAAAGACAAAGACTTTGCCAAGTTAAGGAAAACGACTTCACAGCGAAATGTGTGTTTTGCCCCATCACATTTTTCATTAAATTAGAAGGAAGGAATGCTGTTGTTGGTCATCAGAAGTCTCAAAAACACATTCTATCAGAACAGCAGCGGCGTAAAACTCAAACTATGGCTACTTTTCTTGTGCAAAAAAACAGATATGAAGAAGATGCTGTAACAAGAGCTGAAATTGCATCTATCTATCACTGTGTGAAACACAGTCAAAGTTACAATTCATTGGATTGCCAAATGAAATTGAACCATTCTTTGTTTGCTGATAGTAAGATAGCAGCAAAAATTTCATATGGTCTCAAAATGTTCTTGGGCCATACAGTCAAGATGTTGTCATAGGCAGGAGTGCAGAATATGTTGAGCTCCAATATTTCCCCAGAACATAACATTTTCATAAAGAAAAATCCCCGAAAACCATAGCACTCAAAATAAAACATTGAATAGAGGTTGAAGGGAATAAGGATTATTACCTACTACATAGTTTGGAAAATTCAAATTTAAATATATTTTTAATCATCGTTATTTTTATAGTTACCTACCTTATAAAAAATGTAGTTGTCTCCCAGAAATGGCAACCTCCCCATTTCCTTGTGTGCATTACATATTGTTATTAATTGTTCATTGATACCAGTAGGGTTACCAGTACCAACATTTAATTTTACATCTTGAGAGTAAGGGGCTATGGAGTGTAATTCTAAGAGGCCTTGGTTTAATTGTTGATTTTAATCGAATTTTCGTTTTTTCGTAGACTCACCACTACTGCAAGGTCTATCACTATCAACCACACTAGGCGAAATACCATCGCTATTTACAACCATGAGTTTTTCCTGATCACATAATTTATGTTTTACAAAACTTGCAATACTCCCTTGATCCTTACTTCTAGGTTTTTCTTGGGAATGTTTTTTAGATATGTGATACCTGAGTTTATCACGTCCGCCCTGCCATTCACAATAAGCCCAGTTGACATCTTGTTTGCTCTTAAAAGTCGACATAATAAACATTTGTTTCACTAAACCATCTAATTTTTTTATAAACATTTATCTATTGTACAATGTACAAATCTTAATAGGTCCATTAAAAACAATTGCATGGCTAAACCATTATTACAATACGCATGTCACAAGGTTAAATAAACTTTGCGCACATCGCCGTGTAATTAGGCTGCGATATAACAGGTGACTGAATTCAAACTAAAACAAAACATCACTCACTCTTCCCTAACCTCCACCGCCTGCCTGCCTTAGCTACCAAACACCCGCAGTAGGGTAGGTGACTGATGATTCATCACTCAATCACACCATTAACCACGTTGAATTATTAGATTTTTCCTTTGCCCCTTATCTCAACCTCTGACTTCTTATTTAGAACTCTGACGCATTATCTTAGCCCCTAGACACCGCACTCTTTGTGCTTACACCCACACTGCCTCACTATGGCACATACTGGTAATATTGGCGTTGAGTGTTATTGGCCTTTGTTTTTCATACAAATGAAACTATCATATCAGAACCAGAATGTACTAAAAGCATCAACTAAATTGTTGGACTTTTCTCTACCCCAAATTTCCCCAGGACTGCTTTAATTTCATCAAATCTCATTCGCGCGTTCGGACATATTCTGCACCTCTGGTCATAGGAACGTCAGAAAGTATTCTATTTTTATGTGTCCTCTGATGCATCCAATCGAGGCAATACTAAAACTTTTCTATATGCAGACACATCAGAGACTACTCAGTGACTTTTAAGAAGACCCTAAAGAAACTCGTGAAGACATCTGTGCAGTGCAGAAAATAATGGTATCCAATGGCTTTAACCTGAACTAGATAAGAGAACATAGCACTGACAATATACCTGTAAATTATGGTAAAAACAAGTCTGTTTTTGTATTACTTAAAAAGGAAAATCTGTATATCATAAAAGCTAACTGCAATTGCTCATCAAAATCACTATTAAACATGGACTTAAAACTTCCCCTATGACATTGAAGCTTTGGTTCTTAAGATATACAGTGAGTTTGGTCCTTCAGCATCAAATGTTGAGTCAATGAAATAATTTTCTGAGTTTGTTTTAAATCCTGCGACATGTTCACACGCGATGTCTTGGCTGTCTCTCCTTCCTGCAATTGAGAATTATACACTGCTGGCCTGCTCTCAAGTAATATTTTTTGTCACAAGGCGAGGAAGACTGTTCAAGATTAATCTGTCGGTTTGTAGCCCCAAATGAAGAAGAACATGATGCTACAACTGACTATTCACTTCTTGAGTGTTACTTATGTTTTCTGCAGCATATTTTGCTTCTATTTTAAACAGCTGTTAGGAGACTGGAAGACAGCTCAAATGCTTCTATTCAGCTAGACAGAATCTTAAGAGATCTCAAGAACAAGTTAGAAAGCAGAAAACCAGATAAATTATTTGGAGAAAAAGTTCATGAAATCCTTGCACCATTCTCAAATGCCAAGAGGTCAAGTTTTTAAAGAGAGGTAGAATATGTATTGCAATGGTGCATCGATTATCTGTCCAAAAACTATGACTTTTCTGAAAAAAATGTGTTTAATCTCCTTGCCTGTCTATCACTTAAAGAACAGGGAGATCTTCACCTGCAGTAGAATATGTTTTAAAGCTCACAGATAAACCAAACCTTAATCTTGATAAAGACCAGCTGTACAACGAGTTTTGTGGATTCCGAACTGCATACCCCGGAGTGATGTCTCTAATTCCCAACTACTGAAGATGATATCATTCAAACTTTCAATCCCTATCAGTAAATCATTTGATGAAAGAATCTTCAGTGGCATTAATAAGCAGTGGTTGGATGCAAGAAACTGGATGTTCATAGACTTAGAAAAATGAGAACTGCAAATCAAAATGAACTTTCTGAAATTTGCATCAAATTTTTCAATTTTCTAAAATATGAAGACAGTAAGAAACTGCTGAACACAGCAAAGTATAACACCAAATATGAATGTAAATAATGAAGTGAGCATGTAAATGGTAATGTGAGACATTTTTTAAATGTTCACCTTTTTCAAATTAACATCATATCATCATTGACTTGACAATTAATGTGTACTTTATTTTAAAACTGTTATCTTATTAAATATGATAATTGTATCATGATTGTTTACACTTGTTAGAATGTTAGATGATAAAATTAAGAAAGTACCTATCTTAAAAACGTTCTCAGATCAATGCCATGTCTTAAGTCTCCCCAAAAGACTAAATAAAAATATATATAAAAAACATGTCTTAGATCTTACTTTATATCTTATTTTTATAATCCCTGGATGACCTTAAAAAGCCCCTTTTAAGGCTTACATTTGCCCCCCCAAAACCCCCCCCCCCCCAAAAAAAAACATATACTGGGTTTCCAGCCCAACAATCTTTGAAAGGTGGCAATCTTTGCTGGAATATATTTGAAAATTTGCCTTGCAAGCGAATCTAAAACCAAGTCTTTGGTTTAAAATATGCCATCGTTCCATCAATGCATGAATTTGTAAGTTGGACATACATTCTTTCATTTATATGCCAGAATTCAACATAGTCCATTCTTTTTTGAGATGATAAAACAGTGTTTGTAGATTTTCTTTAATATCAAACAAGTCAATGATATCCATCAAATTTTTATCTCCTATTCCTTCTATATTATTTAACCATTGGTAAATGGGCTGTTAATCATTTAGTAAAGATTCCATAGCTTCTAAAATATTACTATAATTCTGGAATTCTCGAACAAGTAATTTGGCGTTTTGTTTGCCACTGTGTATAATTCCTAAAGAATAAATGAATCGGTTTAAGGAAAGGTTTTTGTCTTTGTTAATATTTGTTAATGGCTACTCTTACTTTTCACTTTATCCATTTCCTGGCATGAGCGTTGAACGTCTTTGTTTAGCCAAACGATCCCTGTTGCAGGCGGGAATCAACATTTCATTGCAATAGGTTGTAATGCCATTTATTGATGAACTAATGTACTTTTAGCCAGTTTAAATACTTCATATTGAAGCTGATTGGGCTTCGAGTTAAATGCTGTACTATGACCATGAATCAAGCAATAAATGAGAAAATAAGTGAATAACGAAAATGTTTCAGATAAAAGTATACATGTAGAAAAATGGCTACCAGTCTTGCATGTCTTGCATAGCTTGCTGTGCTAAACACATGCCAGGAATTGGTTAATGCACGGCCAAATGTACTTTTTTTGAAATGTGTTTCATTACTATTCAGAATTCTCTTCAGAAAGTGTTACCAGCCGAGTGGGTGGCATTATGTAACTGGGCTGGTCATATGTGCCGATTTGTGCACAACAAACATTTATTTGCATTCACATTAGTAAAATTGTTTGGAAAAAAAGTTATAGCCCCATAACCTCCCCTGTCCATCTTCATTTTTAAAATTTACATTTTTACAGGATTCAGAAATGGTAGCCCTAATGTGGAGGGAAATAAATGGGCATATATTAAAACAATGCTGATATTAAAATAACCTCCCCTTTGCGTGATTCTCCAATTCTTCATTCTTAAAGATAGAAATATATTACAATCACATTGAAATACAAGGCCTACCTGTCCATTCCAGTCTGTTGTACTTAAACAAATTCACATTCAACAATTTGGTCATAAATTATAAATTAAAGTTGAGCCTATTATAATAACAATTGACACTCACTTGCACTCTTAGAAAACAATAGTTATTATCATTTTATAGTGTTGCTAGAATAGATAGCATTCTTCTGGATTAATGACTTTAATTTAACTGAATAATTACATAATAGAACTTTTCAATTCTCCCAGTTTGACCGCCAGAATTGAGAGTTGAGACTTGAGAGGGTTTTAGAATAGGGATGTTCGATTTTGGATCGATCTTTTTGAAAATCGATTCTTTGCCCTCGATTAATCGATTTTTGGATCAATTTAAATGCCTCGATCTGATTCACGTATCAATTCTTTTTTTCTAGCGATTTATAAAAGATTGAATCGAAAGATCGAAAGAAATACAACTTCGAATAAATTCAAGGAAATTTAATTTTGTTGGCCTTAGGAAATGTTTTTGTTGACTATTAGTACTAGGAAAATTTCTAAATCAAGTCTTGCAATCTTGGGCTCCTAGTTAGTTATTTGTCTTACGTTAGTAAAGTGAGGAGAATAATCCACTGATCTGAACTTTTCCGTCAAGGTTCTGTAAATGATCACATCGAGTTTTGATTCTATAATATATTTATAGTGACGTGTTGGCCAAAAAATCAATAGTTTGAAAGTATTTGGTAAAAACCTCATTTTCCCCATGGAGTTTTAGTAGTTATGGAATGCTTACACCTACAATCTATACTTCCACCAAGCTAACGATTCCCAAGTTTCGAGACACACAACACCCTCCCAAAAAAGTTGTGAGGATTCCTCAAGACAGATGCCAACAATTGTGTTTAGTATTAAATAGAATCACTAGTTCTCGATCAATTAATTCAAACAAATAAGGCATACTGATTTTACAGTTTCTTAAAGATTAATTCACTGTGCCTGAAGAAATAAAATAAGTGCTCCAATATATAGCCCGATTTTCTTAAGAATCTTCTGGATACTCCTCAATCACCAATCTCCCTTTTGATTTGAAGGGCAAAGACCTTTATAAAAATTGCATAATTTTACTAACTGCCTCCTTCCCCTCACATAAATATAGTTTTCCACCAGCACTGATTCTTCTCTTCGAGTAAAACATTTAAAATGCTCCTCAATGTGAAAAATCACTATTGTAAGTCTACCACTACACACAAGTGCATCTAAATTTACAAATTGGAATACAAAACAGAAACAAAGTGTATATTGTATGTAA
>CABEEJ010003685.1:0-46417 GCA_901482245.1 Timema douglasi
TGAAAGTAGAGTTTGCTTATTTGTAAGGAAATATAAATGAAGTGTCAGCTATAGGAGCTCTGTCAACTACTGGTACGTCTACCTTAATAGTAACAATAAAAGTAAAATAAAAATAGTAATAGTAGTGCTACGCAAATAAAATACCTGCTGAGCCACCGAGACCTCTCTTTAATATAACAAAAGTGCTCACATATTTGTCTAGATAGCAGCACAAATGCGGAAAACATCATACAAACATTTTAACATTGACTTAACAGATCTTTCGTGTTATCCTGATCAGTGTAAGGTGCCACAGTTTCTATATTTGAATCCGCGGAATGAGCACACATGGTGGGGATCATAGTTCTAAATGTCTATAATGACCCTGCATAAGTGTGGAACCTGGGTCTGCCATTATATTCAGATTGACTGTTTTTAAACTATATTAATCTAATACAGAGCTATAGGATGCCAGTTTAAGGTGCCAATATTTCGTTATTTTAATTAATAAATTAGTAGTCTCTATTAATGTACAGTAAATACTTATGTGCGTTGTAGTTTATGTTTTATGCTCTATTTCAGAAATTATTAACTATTTTTTTAAATATCATTTTTAACGTAGTTTTGACGAATAGTAGGTGCTGTTTTCTAATTTGTCAAAAAATATATATTTTTAATTTAAATTTAAAAAAAACGGTGAAGCATTTATTTGAATATTTCCTTCGTAAATAATTTGAGATTTCTAAAGTCTACTAGGTTTTTCAGTTAGATACCTTGTAGTACCCTTAGCATTAAGAGTCCATTCGGTCGGATTCATTTTTGTGGGGCTGCTAACGCGGTGATGACCAACTGCCGTCGATAGTGTTTCTAATGGTCGTCGGATGTACCACTAATGGGGTACTGCTAATGGCTGTTGGTAGTGCTCTTAATTGGGTGCTGTTAACGGCCGCCTGTGGCACTGCTAGCGGACGTCGGTGGTGCTGCTGCTAACGGTTGGCAGTGGTGCTGCTAAAGAGCGCTTTAAATCTCGCCTACACAAGCTATTTCTAGAATTTGAAAAATCAATCTTCAAGTGAAAGTGTAAAAAGATCTTTTAACGAGTTTTTTCAAATAATAAATGTATCAAAAGTAACTTGCTAAGTAGCTCTTTAAAACACCCAATCGGGGGCTGTTTCATGCCTTATTTGATGATCCTAGTACCATCCACTTTTCAATCCCTGTTACAAAATCCTCTGTATTGGGCAATTCCTTATCCAACACTATTCTCGAATGAAAAATTAAATGTTAGCAAGGCACAATCAACCTAGTTCACTCTCAAGTAGAGATTGGCTGTCTTTGTTAGGTAGGGAGACTGAGTTGGTGCCCAAACAGCCGCGCGTATATCAGCACTTCCATCGCACCACGTACGTCCACTAAAAAAGTGGTCTCCATGTAAAAACTTTTTTTGTTTGTTTTCAATTTCCTTATACATTTGTCCTTGCATCTTATTTTACTATAAATCAGGAGGTTTTTGCTCTGTTCATATTACACTTTGCCTTATATATAGTTAGTTTAAAATATTTACACATACATATACTACTAATATTACTTGTCCTGTTAAATGATCATTACCTATTTTCCTCGACCTGGGCCTTCTAGCAGCTAAGTTTATTATATATCAATACCATTATTTAATTTATAATATCTTATAGCTATACTTGTCCCTATTTCCCTATTTAAGTTATTTTGACTATATACATTTATTTACCTTTTGATATGTCTGTGTTGGACTTCAATCTAACTTAACCTAATTTATACCTGGTGCCGTCATCTACACAATCAGTTTATATCTTTTTCTTGTAGGAGTCCCATTTTCTTTTTCTTCTCTGGTCACTTCCTACCGTGGCCAGTCCACATCCCTGGAGTGCTTGATAGTTCCAGCCCAGCATCAAGCTTGTTTACGCTAATGTGTAAATGGTAGGGTGATTGAGATGAAATGGAGGACCTACAGTTTAACGTGGAATCCGAACCACGGTGGAGGCCTGGCATTCCCCACATTAATTCCCCACATTCACAAGATGTCTTGTCAGAGGTGAAGGAAGGGTTTGGTAATCAGATAAATCTATGCCGGTACCGGGGATTGAACACTGGCCGCCAGCATAGAAGTCTGACACCTTACCCCTAGACCGCCAGGTCACCTACTTTACCGATATTAAATTATATCCCTCACAAGGCACATTTGCAACATTTACTTAGGCCTAAAATTTTATTTTGGAAACTTCTAGAGAATATGTACACCTGATATAACTTTACAATTTCCTCTAGTGCAATCTCTCTTGCATTCTTATCTTTATAAATTCAGTGCTTAAAATTTTACAAAACTCATTCTTTTCATAACATTCCACAAATAAGTGTCCCCCGTACAACCAATTCTTTAGTCGCCGTCATTTTTGAATTGTCTACTTGCATTAGTAAAGTTGGAAGGTGACCAACCTTTTCACTTGCAAGTAAACTTGTTTGTTATTAGCCTGCTTGTCTTTTTACTCGGTGCAAGCTGTGCGCACACAGCCAAATTAATGTACTTGCATTAGTCAACTAATACAGTGTCAACGGGCCTTTAAGTAGCTACTGCTGTCAATTGTTATAATAATAGTATTTAAATACAGGATTGCCAACAAGATGATACTAGGGTTATAAATATGTCTATAGAACAAGCACCTTATACAGATATATTCTGTAATGTTTATAAAAATAAGTCCTAAAATCCCTGTTTAGATTTTAAAGTAATAAGAAAATAAGTAAAAAGATTATATTTTTTATATTAATATAGTGTGTGCTGCTCTAGTAAATACGGAATGAGTTAAAGATAAGTGTGCTCTCTAATAAACATGGAATGAGTTAAGGCGAGTTTCTTATGCTACCATCTATCAGACAAGTGGTACCCGATTACATGGATACAAATCAGGATTTTGTGGGTATAATGCAAATATTTCTAGTGGGCATTATGAAAATGGATACAAATCAGACTTTTTATTTGTAATGCGTGTTTAAGAAAATGTCTGAATGGAGACCATTCAGAATTTTGTGGATATAATGCAAATAATTACAGTGGATACAAATCAGGATTTTTTGTTAAAGTCATTTATTTGAAAATTGTCTGAATGGAGACCATTCAGAATAGATACAATTCAGGATTTTGTGGGTATTATGATAATGGATACAAATCAAACTTTTTATTTGTGGTGCTTGTTTAAGAACTGTCTGAATGAATACCATTCAGAATGGATACAATTCAGTCGTCTAAAAGATGATGAAAGTGACAAAGTTTTTCATGTGGCAGCGGATGCTGGTAAAGAAAACCTGCCACGAGCAAACAAAGATACAACTCAAGAAACCAAGATGCATAAAGTGTAAGGCTAAAACTTTGAGACTTTAACACCATGAGCTACTAGCCCAATGAGGTAAACATAATAGAATGAAGAACCCTTTACTACACTAGAGACATTATTAAATTAACTAACGAATTAGGATGTTGGCTGTGATAAATAAATGCGGATGATTTATGTATTAAAAAAATAAGTTGAGTAAGGTACATTTTTTTAAATTATATAAAACCCTTTTTGGAATAGTTAAATTGATCAAATAAAAAACAATTACTTTAAAATATATAATTTTTGATAAGTTATATTAAGTCAATTTTGCTAGTATTAAAGGTAATTTGGCACATACATTTTCTCACACGTGTCAAGTCTACAACACATTTTGATTCTAGGGTTTTTTCACAAGAACAACTTTCTACAGAGAAGTTTCCAGATAGATACTTTAAATCATTTCATCCATACTCTACAATGGGATGCTTCTGAATATAGCAATAGGTATGTAGATGTCTTCACATGATGGAGGGGAATCAAGTATAGGCAAATGCCTCACATGTTAGACCAAAGAATAAAAGAGAGAAAAACCAAAACCCCTTTTTGAATTCACTCACTGAAAAATTTGTTGCCGACTGATGTGGTGCTTCCCATATTGTCATAAATTAAGGCACACTTAACCTATCAAAGTCTCTGTATACATTTTCCAGGTTTTGAAGGGTGAGAAGCCAGAGGACAAGGACTAAAACATGACCTTGCACCAAGAAAACAAAGTTACAATACAAACCACTAGTGCTAAAGTCCTCTGTATCTTCCTTTGTGAAGTAGTGTGTTACTGCTAGCTGCCAGTGACTGCTGAGAAGATGTTTAGGAAGTATGCTAAGCTGCGTCTATACTGGATTAATAGAGCAGCTGATAGCAACAGCAACATGATTGCAAATGTAAAGTGGTACAAGTTGTAATTAAAAGTTGCACAAGTATTTAGTTCGTCAGCATTTAAATGGAGTTCAGAGAATTAAAATCAATTGATAGATAATTATATACAACCGTGTCTTTAGAATCCCAAAGACATGAAATATAAGTGCAGGGCTTCCACTAAAATATTTTTTTCGTCCCACATTTGCTACAAACTGTTTCTTTAGTGTAGAGAAGACAGTGTTACATATAGGTTTAATTATAGAACACAAACACCAAAATGATGCAACAACTTTCTTCCAGTGTTGGCTGAAGTTGATTAGTCAATTTTCTAATGTAAAACATCTTACAACATTGTGAAACACAAAAGTTTCACTGAGGTGCTCCAGTGGAGACACAGCTTTAAAATCAAACTTAATGTTAATTAATTTCAATTCTTGTGTGTCAATTTTAGTTTCCATTCATATAGTGAAAAAATCCATTTAAAACAACATAGTTTGAAAAAATCTGTGGTGGTCTTGACACATGTTAAAAATGACATGCAGTGAAAAAAAATTATCATGTGAAATGGCACAAATGAATTTTGTTTGTTTCTTTTCTTCCAATTTAGTCTTTTTGTAGTTTTGATTGAATTTTAATTCTAAATCAGCTTCAGACATTGTATAATAATAGAAGTGTTATATTACTTCAGATTGTAAAAAGTACATGTAGAGAATAATTCATTTCAATAAAAGAAAAATTTAACGATTTATCTATTAATATAGCTAGGGAAATTGTAGACCCAGATTTTATTTTAAAAACAGAAAAGATAAAGGTCTTACTTACCATTACAAGTATTTGAAAATAAATTAGTTCTGTGATAGACAAAGCTTTTATACTTTTGATTTAGGTTTTCAAGATTAATTGTATTACAAAAACAGGTTTTTTTACAAAATCGACAAAAGAACCTCTAAATTATTCTAACAGAGTTTTTTTAAGAAGTATGTTTAAGATATTTTACATAATGCTTGAACACAAAAGTTTTTTATTTTTGAAAATCCTTCATATACTTTGTACTTCATGTACTTTTTATCTAAGAGACACTACATACATCTCAACTATTTTTAGGGAGAACATTAAATTAAATAGCACTTAGAAGAATTTTCAGTGAAAGCAAATTAATATATATTCAGTTGAGAATAAATACACAAATAGTAAGAAAAAACATTTGGATGGAAAAACTACTAGCCTTATTACAACAATAAAACATTAATACACAAGTTTACCATGAAAGCTTCTTATAAGTTATTGTATTCCATTTTTTTTAATGTGTAAAAGGCAAGTACTTAAGTCTTGAGGGTTTGGCAGCAGACTTTGACCAGTCATATTTTGTTATGATGAGCATTACTCATATAGAATTAGCAAAATATATAACATGGTTTAAATTAGGAGGGATAGCCAGCACACTTACCTTGGTGATACTGGAGAAGAAATTGTTTAGATAGAACACTAAAAAAACACACACATTTTTAAGGAAAAGCTTTCACTGTCATTGATGAAGTGGTCTGCGACAGTAAAAGGTTTTCCTTAAAAATGTGTTTTTTTTAGTGTTCTATCTAAACAATTTCTACTCCAGTATTACCAAGGTAAGTGTGCTGGCTATCCTTCCTAATTTAAACCATGATTTAGCCTAGTGCTTTATTCCAAATAACCTCAATATATATAAAACACAATTTTATAAGAAGATTAACAACTTATTTTACTTCTAGTTTTTCTTGGTTTATTTACAATCAGTTAATAGTGGTAGTTATTATTTTTCATATAAAACAAAAAATAAATACTAAGATTGTTATGGTGTGAAAAAGATGCGTATTAGTTTGTCCATTTCAATTTGATTTCTACATAAGATTTGGCCAAAGATGTATTAAAGTTGTGAATCAACCGCCAAAAATAAAGAGTTTGATTGAATTTTGCCTTGTCAATAAACAAAAATCATTTCTGCAAAACATTTTAAGTACAGAAATTCTGACTATGAGAAGAAATATTTATTTGTTGCAAATGGTTTGATGTAAGTGAAAATAAAAAGTGACAAAATTAATTAGCTTTAGGATATGAAAGATAGTTCATGTGTCAAAAAACACTTGAAATGCTCTTTAATTTCTGATGAAGCTTGAATTATGAAAAATGTTTATGGTTACTTAACTCATCTTTAGGCAAAAGTGTTAGTGATGTATAAAACAAGGCACTTTAGTCTATCAAATAGAAAATGGTCGGATTGAAAACTAGTTTGAGCACATACTGTATTTACCCCATTCATAAAAGTTCACACTTACCCATTTATTCCAAGTGTATCTATCCATAATAAATCTGAAGACCTGTACAAAAGATTAATA
This sequence comes from Timema douglasi, assembly GCA_901482245.1. Lineage (NCBI taxonomy): Eukaryota > Metazoa > Arthropoda > Insecta > Phasmatodea > Timematidae > Timema > Timema douglasi. Next base: position 6,617 of record CABEEJ010003685.1, read on the forward strand.
TTTTTCATAATTCGAGTTCCATCCCAATTTAAAAACATTTTAAAACTATCCTTGATATGTCTATCCTGATCTTGCTCAATATTTTTTTTGTGGTCAGTTTATCATCTCCAAAGTCCCGTTACTTCAATTTATAATAGATCATTATTTCAATAAACTTTAAAGGCATCTTTTGGACTAGTGTGCATGAGCTAGTTCACAAGCGCTGACTTTATCTGAGGCCAGCATTGTAACATACAAGCTACAATAACCATTGCAATAAAATAAAACAAGAAAATTGTCTCCACTTTTCATATTAGTGTCTATATTGGAGCCAACTATTTAACATATCATACAGCTTATCAAAATATGTAACTAATACACACAAAGTATAAAAAAAGGAATTCTCAAAGTTGTATAGCTAGCTAACCCATTCTCATGGCTTCAACTAACTAGAGGTGCACCCATAAAGTCCTAATTATTATTTTTTTCTTCGTATCTGAAATGCAAGCATTAACACAAACTCTTTTGGTTAAAGCATTCTAGAGTAATTAAAAAAAGAAGTGATATCTTACAATCTTTTTAAGTCTTAAGAAAATCTATTTAATTCTAACAAAAATGAGAAGAATAAAGATAAAATAGTTATTATACCAGTATGTTCTATAAAATAAATGGCTATTTTTATTGCACTCAATGTTCTTAAAGAAAACTTGAAAAGGTCTGTGAAACTTTTGTGAACTTAACACATAGATTTAACAAACAAAAATTAAAATCTTAGACAATCAAATTATTATATAATGGTGTAGTTGGATGGATATTCAAAATACACACATAAATATGTACATATAATTTTCAATACAAAGGAGTTTCAGACCGTGACTTAGAAATAAACTTAGCCTAGGACACAAATATATGTACTATACACACCAGCTGGAATAAACTTTCCCCTTGTCTAAACATGAGGTTGTTGAAACACTTTAATTTTATTATTCAAACAGAAGAACACATTGGAGAGCAAATGTTGACCATTTCAGAATATTTGTCTGATTTCAAGGCGTATAGTTATAAAAGAAACCACATACACTAAAATAGTCATAATTATAACTTCAAATTCAAATATTTTAAAAAGGGCTGAGCAGATAAGCTATTTTGCTTCTCAGGACAATTCTAATTTGTTGTGGATTTTACCTTTGCCGGTCATTCAGTTTATTTTGTTTTATACATACACAACATCAACACCCAGAAACAATAAGTGTTCACTTGTGTCATTTTTATTTTGTTTAAGATGGTAGCTTGATATAGACGTTTAAAGCTAATTAAGATATGATTTTTAAATACAAATGAATGCACTCAAATATACTGAGCTTTGCAATAGGTTTTTGTAGAATTTTTATTTTAGAATAAGAAATAATAATAGTAATGAATAATAACAGCAGAATAAAACTAGCACATGGATATTCACATGCCAAAGGTGTAGTTTTGTCTTGATCCTTTTTATATTGAGAGTTGCTAATCATTTTTCCTATTTATATTTTGAAAAAGAAATTAAAGCCATAAATGACATTTATTTTAAATAATTTTCTAAGTATTAACGTGATAAATAAATGTAAGTATCGAGATAAAGGTGTCCTTTAACATTTGTATAGTTTTTAAGCTCTTGATATTAAAAAGATTTTTTTTTAAGACAAGCAGTAGCCCTTCCTCCCTCTCTTAGCCACAGACAAAAGGACAAGATCATCTCCCACCCAGCTCAACACTGGAGGTCACCAATATCTGGCTTCATAATAAAAACCAAACAATAATTCGCATCAGCTCAGCCCTAATTTTGAATTTATATTTTACAAATAAGTAGATAATGTAAAATGGTTCTCTCAAATAACTACTTTTAAACATTGTTCAAAACACGAGAACAGGGTTACCTGATAAGCGTTTACACCTTAAGAGCATGAAAATATATTCAACTGTACCCAAAGTCTATATAGTTAATACTTAATTATATCTTAAGTCTCAATACATATATATATTTTTTTCATTCCAAGTGCAAGATAATAAGGATAATTTGAACACAAAAAGAGAAAAAGAATATAGAATTTATAAGACCAAAATAAAACAGACTGTGTACATAAATTATAGAGGGCAGATAAAACTGATTGGCAACCGTTGCAATTATATTAAAGCCATCAAATGGGTGTTGTTCTAGAACACAAGGTAAATATTTTGCATTTAAAAAGTTACTTTACAAGTGTAGTGTTTGGCAAAATAAGTATTTACTATCCGCAGTTCAAAAAATAAATGATTTCATAAATTTGTGTCAAAATCCATCTCAAAAGAATTTTGCTTTAAATGATAAATTTCCTCTTCTAGTTTAGGTTTAAATAAATATAACTTAAAAAGCACTTTCATACATGACAAAATTAAGTGATTCAGAATGCACCAGGAAAATTGCTCTTTTAGTAAAATGTGAAAAGATAATCTTGAATGACTGGAATTTTGAAATTTATTTTCATTGCAAAAAGCTTCTTATACCAATTTGTTTCCACTTATTTTATGGTTTTCTAGATTAGATATAAATGTTTGCCAAACAAGTTCTAATTAGTCTTCAGTGTTTCAAACACCTTAATGTTCTTTCGGGTCATATCTAATTATCTTATCTATTTTTTAAATCTATTCTATTTTAATACGTATATGTTTATTGTGTTTGGTGTGTGAACAAAGTCCTCATTTTGCATATTATTTAAGAAGTAAAATAAATCATTGTGGGCTATAAAATAATTGTCAACAAGTTTTTTTTTCAATTAGTTTTCCTGTAAACTGTATATTCACTAATCCTAGTCACAAGATACCCATAAATTAAATAGTTAAAGAATACAAATAAAAATGAACACATTTTCAGAATATTAATTTAAATTATAATACTACATACATTTCTACTTAACAATACTCTTATAAATTGGCATATTTATTTATTGTACAGACTTTAATGTACACACAGTTTATCCTGAAAGGTTAACAGGATTAGCTTGATCGATTACAGACAGGGTTGCCACCTATTATAATAGGAAATTCCACGATATCAAGAAGAAATTTTCATTTATACAGACACATAAGGGAATAGTATTGAGCAAATAAATTTAATTTTTCATAAAATTGACTAGTATGAAGTCATGTCAATGGTACGAAGAACATGATGGTTTGACTTTGATGGGGTAATGTATGCAATTTTTATACACAACCAACACAGATGTTTCAAGGATAATACATTGGAGGGTATATGATTCATGTATTCAAATTAGCATACTTACTAGCTAGCTTTTTCTTAGATGCAAGGGCCTACTATTTAAAACTTACGGTTTAATGTCCCAAATCCACAAATATTTCAATATTTTAATTCTCAAAGTGTAGAGATTTAACATTTTTTACCAAACATAATAAAGTTCTCCAGTTGCATGGCTACCCTAACACTACAATATTATCTTATAAACTAATTAATATGTACCTTTCAGGATAAATAAATGGTACTTACATATATTTATAAGTATAGAAAAAGGGAATACAAAATGTCCAAATTTTCATCTTATTTATAACACTTTTATTAGAATGAACACATTTTCAAAATGTATGAATATAATAATAGTGTATGCTGCTATCTAAAGTTAAATTATATTAAAATATATTTGAAATATTTACATAGGAGCTACAGAGAACTAAAGGGGTAAACTCTTTATTTCTACATTAGTGCTAAATATGTTACATGAGAATTTATTTATTTATTGATTGATTTTTATATATATAATTAATAGAGGATATTTTTACTCATTCTATCATTACACTAGAACAAATTTACAATATTATGTATGGTGAAAATATATAAAGGTGGATTAAATGTAGTCAATTTTAGTTCTTATAAACTCTTATGTTAGTTCAGGCTTTAGTATTTTAAGAATGCTTAGCATCCATGTTTGGTATATAATCCATTGCCATTAAACAAGCAAATACAGTCATCACCATTTTGGGTTTCACTTCTGTTATGTCTTCTGGTAGTGCATACACTCTCGCACCTGTTTTTCGTGCCATTGAAATAGCATATTTAGCATTTATAAGATTTTCCTAAAACACAAAAATCAACAATTTAGGTTTGTGTTCCTACAAACACTTAGAAGATTAAATGCTTCAATATATTTTTTTCAATGACATTTATCACTTATAAAGGAAATGTATTTGGAATATCAGTTGCATGTACTAAAATTGAAAATATCCATAGAGAAGGTAAAGTATATTTTAAGGAAATTTACCAGCAAGCGCTACTATTCCTATCAATTCTGCTTTTGAGCACTCAGTCTCACTATCTGTTCTGGTTAAACATACATGTACTAATTACGCTAATGAGTTAGGAGTAAGCAAGGTTGAATGTAGAGTAATTGTATCCACATATGTGTGGAAGGAGTTAACCCATTTTGGATAAAGCACCCTCTGTACACTTGACCAGGATTCAAAACCAAATCTCCCTATCATTGGCAGTCTAGTAAAACACAAGAGTGACGCCTTGAACCATGCAAACACCTAAGCAGGTCCTTAGAGCCAATATTGAGCCAAAGTATTGAACCATCAGGCCAGGCTCCAATTACTTTGCTGAATACCAAGATGCACTGTAAAAACGGCAAATAATAACAAAAAAAGTGTCTCGTAGAACATACCAACGTTTATTGAGAATTATATACTGTTTAGTTGACTATCTTATGAAAAAAAAAAAGACAAGAATAACAATAATACAAACCAAAATATATTTAGTTCATTGGAAAAGCCATCTGTTGAAATCTGCTAATAAACAATGTATAGAGGTCAATGCGAATGGGTATCATTAGATTTAAAGAACAAAATTTTAAAATATTAAAATTTGGTTTGTATTCAGTACCAGTACACTACCCACACATAATTTGGTTGCTGCCTCCCGAATTTTACAATATCAGTAGCATAATGCCCATTATTTATGGAACACCTTTTAAGCTTTCTTCATGGTTTACTTGTTCCTATGACTAAACATTTACTCTTACTATTTGAAATTGTATGAATTTTTTTAAGGCTTCCTTTCTAACTGCATTTTGTAGTTTATGTAAGACACACAAGTTTTTATGAAGTTGTTGAATGAAGAATAAGTACATAGCTAATTTATAAATTACCAGACTGTAGTAAAAGCACAACAAATCAACTAGTGTTTTTCATGTGAAATTATATTCCTATACTGTTTTATAACTCTTATCGACGATAAGATGTTTTGTCACAAGGTATAAGACAATGATTAAATATACTTTTGTATGGCATTTATCAATCTGATAAAAAAATAGTTAGAGCATAACTAAGCCATGAAACATTTAATATAAGTCAAAGAAGGCTTAAAAAAAATATTATTTAATGATAAATTTTAGTCACATTGTGATGAGATTTATTTCATCAGCTTTCAGTTTGGCTAGTGAATAAACCCTCGAATTTTATTGTAGATGGCCACTACAATTATTCAATTTATCTACAGGGAAATAGTTGCTGGGAAGCAGCTCAAGATGACAACTAGTGCCGCCCACTTGGCATTCTGAACTAGTTAGCTGAAAGTAAGGGTTGGCAACAAGGAAAAGGGAGGGGCAAGATGGCAGAGAAAATAGTAAGGTAGGATGTGTAGAGAATTCAGAAAAATAAAATGCTGATGGGCATTTGAATGTAAATTAATACGAGATAGATGGAGGAAGCATTCTTATTTGTTCGTTTTGACTTTGTGTTCGCCATGAATGTACGAAGGAGGATTGAGACTACCATCAAGATGTGATTTCTACGTGTAAAACCTATTTTCCAAGTGCAGTTTTGTAGCATGGAATTTATTTTCTTGTGTTATTAATTTTTATATTTTATATTTGTGAGTTATCAAGTCTCGAAGAAACCCATTTCACGGATAAGTGTATTTTTTTTCTATTCGTGCATCTTAATAATAAAAGCTTTTCCTGTTTACTGAACTTATCAGCCATGTGGGTCAAAAAAATTATGTCTTTGTAGTAATGGGTGCACGTTCACTTTGAGCAGTAACACTGGCGTTAGTGCTTAATTCTTAGCCGCTTTGCTAATTATATTTATATAACTTTTAAATTTATTCATCTTTTGAGCCTAAATGTAGAACTAGGCCAGATTATTAAATTTTAAAATCCACATAGGCAGCTTCGGTTCTTGTGATTGTACCCCCATACTTAGGCAGACAGCACAAACATAGTTAAATGTTCACGATCTGTGAATTTAATATAAAGTACACCTCTTTTCATAATCGAGAAAATTATTATTTAGTTTATATTCCTTGTGATTTTTATTGTTGTAATATAAATGTACATTTAGGGAAACTAGGTACTATTACTTTTTTAACACATGTGATGTTACTCAGGGTCTTCCCACCCGGGCTACGCAAATGAGACTTATCCGGTTCCCAAACATTTTGTCCTCAAGGACATGTAGGAGTTTGGTGGCTACCATGATCCTGTGGGAGGAGATTCCGGAACCTCACACAGTCCCACGAGCGGCCAAACCGGATCAAGCCACACAAGTTACACTGGCAGTTTCAATATAGACCTGTCTTTTATTTATGTGAATAAATCCATAAGGATATATTTCACCCCATTTTGGAATCTTAAGATTCATGTTAGGCCATAACTGGCTTAACTAATGACTAGCTTGGACCCTCAACCCATGTAATTTAATAATTGACTGCTCAGCCATCTCAGCGAGTAGTGCAGTATTAATCCTGGGTTCGTGCCTAAGCTTGTGCTCTATGTAGTGTTTTTCTGTGTGCAAGAAGTTTACTGGAGGGTCAATATATATGCATATATGTCTAGATATATAAATACTCCTCTGTAGTGTTTTATTTATGTTGCTTAAGCCAATTCAGGAGTAAGAAAGTTTATTTGATGCTTTTGATTTATAAAGTGCACCTAATTTGGTTTAGGTCATTTCCTGAAATTATATTTAAGAGGGTTTCACCTTTGTTTAACTTTAGCTTAACTTAACACTTAATAATTAATTTTATATTATAATTTTTAAGTAATTCACAGTGTATTTTACATTTATTTTTAATTTTGGATACATCATAAGGGAACTAATGAGTTGTAGGGAGTTAATTAGATTTCTCTTGCGGTCACCGTCACTGGCGACCAACTCAAGTTTAACTTTAGTTTAGGTTAAATGTGTCTTGGTTCCCAAATTAGATCAAATCTAGTGGCACCCATTGCGTCAAGTTCCCCCAACCCCCTGGAGGTTTTGTGTACTTCAGTTTTGTCCCCTCTCTACACCAAGTCATCGCAAACTCAAATGTCAAATAGTTTTCCTGGGGTTTCCCCCAGATTCTCAAAATTCAAGCATAATTTCCGGCATTCTCGACTAATGCCTACCCTGTAATGGTATAGCTAAATAGTGAAGCTGTTTAAAATTAATGTTAAAATTAATTTTCTTTGCTTTAAAGTAACTTAGACATAAACATTGTGAAAAGATATGGGTAGTTATAAGAGTATGGTATATTTAAATTATGTACAGCGCTGATAAGCTACTGCAGTGACTTTACACACGTGTATAATTTATATCTAGATCCAAATGTATTGAACATTTTCTATAGAGATTTTTTTATTTAAATTTAAATGAACAGGTTTGCCTACCTCTTCAGATCCACCTTCTTTTACAAATTCATAATGAATGGTTCCAGGTTTGATAGCATCAAGCAAGTCAATAACCACTCTGGCATCAGCTAGAGAGGGATCCTAAAAATAAAAAATAAATATATAAAAAAAAGTTTGTTATAAATTATTTTTATGTGAGAAAGCCGACTATTTTAATACATTTCTTCGTATGTATGAATTAAAAATTGCATTAAGAATGTTATAATATATAAATAGATCTGACTTAATCGTAGAAAATGTGTTACAAATTGAAATAAAAATATCAATACATTTAAAAAGACATATTTCAATGGCACATGGCATCTTCCTCAGGAGCTAATAAAGTGAACAAGAAGTTAAATTCAGTGATTCGATTTTAGTTGTAAAAGGATAAACACTTCTCTGGAGGAATAAAAGTTATTTTTTGCTTCTGCTTGAATATTACTAGTCTTGCAAAAAGGTTTAAATATGGGTTAATTTACATATACTTAAACTGGGCGGTTTTCTGGACTTTGATCTAATGATGTGCCATTTACCATTATGCTATGGTTAAGTAGAAGTCTAGAAAATCACCCGACATAAATATTAATTACCTAGCCAATAATAAAACCCTATTGCAATCCCAACACCACCTGCCATCAAAATATAATAGCACAAGCTAAAGAGAATTTTTAGCTTAACAAATAAATTTTCAACCTTAAATAACAACAAAGTTGATACCACTGAAGCAAACTCACTTTTCAGTCTACTACCTCCTGAGAAAAAATCCATGTGGCATATAAATGTGAATTAGTAATTTTAACCTTATCTGTTCTTTATAATCATTTATTTAATTACACAATATATTGTCTGAAAATTTTTAGGATAATCTTTAACATACTTAAACTTAGAGACAAATTTGAATGCAAAAAATTTAACTCCTAGTTAGTGAAGAAACCTATACACAACCAGTTAACAACACTCATCATACAGCCTATAGCAAATTGAAATGTACATTTATTAAACTTGATGGAGGAGTTCAATACCTTTTATCTAAACACACTAAATACTAGTGTGTTTCAATTGTCAGAACACTTTAGTTTACTTATCTTCCTTGTGTACAATATTATAGTGATTTCTAGGAAGGCAAAGTATGCAAGTCAATTTTAAAAAAATCAGTGTCACATATTAAATATTTGTTATAAAAAAATTAAAGCATATAATGTTTGATGCTTAAAAATTTATAATTTAGCCAGTTATTTCAAAATTGGAAGGCTTCTACTAGATTTAAAGCTTATCAGTCTTTGGAAGAGTATTTGAGAGAACATTAAAACTAAATACAGCATAATCACCACTGACAAAAGTTTTTCCAACTGCTGAAGTACTTTTCATTTGGCATATTAATAGGTACCAAATAATATAGGAAATCGACCTATTTTGACCAAATGTGTCACACAACAAAATAAATTATATCACTTTATATTATCTAAATAAAACTCCAAATAACCTTAAGTAAACTAGATTATTTTTATCCAAGGAATACAAATTAAATGTAATTTGTAAATAGAGAAAATATTAAAATGTAAAGTTAAGAAGCCAACCTAAAGGGATAGTTAGGTTAGGCCTTTGTAGAAACAAATAAACTTCCCTCTCTATTTATCTATACTCTCTTCACACTTCCATCTACCACTTTCCAAATTGAGCATTATTTTGAATTTTTTTAAATATTCCCTTTTAATAAGAAGAAGTGCACATTGCTAGAGTGCATTTTACCCTCTATCACAAATTACTATTAGCACCACATCTTACTACCCGTTCAGGTTATACGCAATTACACTAAAGTGTAATGATAGGGTGATTGCGCGATGAAATGGTGGACCTACAGTTTAAAGTGGAATCCGAACCACGGTGGAGGCCTGGCATTCCCCACATTCAATCTCTCTATCACAAATAAAACTGCTATATATACTTGAGGTGCATGGTACACCTCTGCCTTTAATACCTCATAGTGCAGTCCTGATATCCAACTATCTATCAAGTAAAGCAACAATAAGCTTGGTCAAAATTCAAAGGTGTTTCATGATGAAGGATAATGCTGGTAAACATTTTAAAATGGAAGACTACTAGTATTAGCCCTATAAGTCTCTTTTAGAGAGAACTCTTTAGACTTTAGTGTGCTAGGATGAGAGCATAAAAACAAGCGTGTGGGTTGAACGTTCTTAAAAAGATTGGTGCTTTGTGTTAGCTCAAGCATGGTAGGAATGACAGATGGCACTCATAGGAGTAGCCTGATTGATAATAAAAAAGAGTGCTCCTATTCAAGTTTTATTCCTACAATATTACTTATTATCATTAATAGTTTAGCTCACTTAAAAATAAATTAGTCTTATGTGATGTTTATAAAAATGAATACTATTAATTTAAAAAACAAAAGAATGATTCAGGAAAAGGAATCTTAAAGAATACATTCTATCATAACTCAAATTCAACTTTAATCCAGAGATAAATAATACTAACCTGATATTTACTTACTCAATGTTATTAAGAACTCAAAAGTTCATTGCTGCACATACAAAAGGAGATCGAGGTTCGAATCTCGGTCGGGTGAACTGGGGGTGGTTTTTCCTAAATGGTTTTCCACTCTCCCTCCACGCAAATGCGGGTTCACTTCCTCTAATACAACCTTCCCAATTCCTAATCCATTAGAGTAATTAGTACTTAAAGCGTATAACCCGAACGGGTAGTAAGACGCGGTGCTAAATATTATTATTATTATTATTACTTAATTGGACCTAGCTTGATAACTTTTCCTATATCCATTAATACTTAAATAAAGTTCCCTGATATTCCTATTTTTGATATTTTGTTCTATCTTGCTAACATTGTCCTTTAAATACTATCTTTTTGTTTATGGCCTTCCTTTTTTGAATTGTTTATACAAAATTAATAACATTTAAAAAAAATTATGATTCGCCGAGAAGAATTATCTAGTAACATTGAAAATTTTGATAAACAAGAAAACTATGGTTTTTGGATAGAAAGTATTCATATTAAAAGTGTTTAAACTATGCACACAAAAACTAGGACTGATAGGAAATTAAAGTAAGAAAATTAAGATTAAGATAATAAAAATAATTCTTACCTGAAAACTTTTCAAAAAACTCTTTTTATTTGCTGCTGACAATTTACTATTCACCCATGTTACAATTTCCTTTTCTACAATAGGACTTCCTGTATTAGCCAACTGTGTGAGAACTGATAATGTGTATGCACGCATCAACTGCCAAATAAGCGCTGAAAATTTCAACAAAATCAAGAATCTTGAAGTTCAAACTATAACAATTAATTATATATTTTAAAAGCTTATGCATAGTTCAAATCTAAAATCTGTATTAAATGCCCATCTAGATATCTAGATATAAAAATTTAAATAAACCGATTTAGTTTTAATTAACTTCCATTCATATTGGATAACTTAATTTTGAATAAAATTAAGTTTAATAAATGGTGAGCCAGTGCTGAAATTTTTTTTGATGAACTAGTCAAATTAATAGCTATGACTATATCAAGTTCCTAAATGATGATTAACCAAGTTCTATCTTCAAAATATGAACTTGTTAAGGTACAATAAAAGGAAGTGATATGACAAGAAGGATGAGATGAAATGGTTACATTGAAGTATAATATTTCCATCAATCTATTTAAGTATAAAAGTTCTTCATAGTTTATTTTACCAAAACTATCCCAAAATAAGACAATTTCATTTTATTCAGTCTAGGTATTGAAATAAAACAAAGTGAAAAAGACAAACCTAGTGTTAAAGTTGCATTTCCATCATTGAGATCCTGACCAGCTATTCCCACAAGGGAGAACTTCAGTTGTTTTCCCAATTCCACAGCATAGTTACAGTTCTCCAGTTTCTCCATAAATTTTCGAAGTTTTGAAAACTTTCTGTTTAAGAAATTAAAAAATTAACTCAGCAGATTTTATAAATATTAATAAAACGGGTACATTCAATGTGATGCCATTAAATGAGTGTTGGCATGGCTTTGTCAAGTATAACATCTGTTTTAATTTTAAAATTCATTTTGTTATCTTGTTATATTTTTCTTTAGTAAACTGGACAAATATGCACAGAGGCATGCACTCATAGACCAAACAACTTACCAGGATTTATATTAAATATGGGCACTTCAAAGAGACTATCATTGTTGAGTACAAGGCACAACACACCCTGACATTGTTATACAACAGTTTGTTTTATCACCACATCTTGCTACCTGTTCGGCTTACAGGTATGATGATACATTTCAAAAATGAACATTTGAACTGGTGCCCTTATGAAGGTGATGAGTGATAAAAAATAATAATAGCAGTTGAAAAAATAGCTATGTTATGAACAATATGTGAGCAATTACTTCTCTTGATATTAACATGTTAAAAATCAGCTCGAGCTTAAAAGAGTAACCAAAGAAAAGCTTGATAAAAAAATATCAAGTATTAATCAATAGTATCATTATCTTAGTAGCTGGCTATTAATAACCATGATTGTAGCACACATATATCCTTCAATATTCCTGATAATTTGGGACAATCACTCCTAATTTTTCCCATAGAAATGTCCTAATTGTATGTAAGTTGCCACTTAATTTCCATACAAGGGGATGGTGGAGGGGGGCAGTCAATCAAATGAATATTTTAAAGTCACTAGAAACATTATAACCCTCAAAACTTTCATATTGATGGGACAGCTATGATGGATTAATGATAAAACATTTTTACTAACTATATTTTTAAATACATAACCAGGTTCATGTAAACGATAAAATATACTTAATATTGTTTATTTTAGTTATTAAATAACATGTGTTTAAATAATGTTTGAGCAGATATTTTAAATCCTTCATTTTATGAACATTTACACATTTTAAATACAAAACAATTTCCAAAAACTCAAAACACTGTATAATAATGCATAATTACATGACTGTATAAAACTGGTGTAATGCATTAAATAAATTTAAACATGTATATTTTAAGGATACCCTGAATATTGATGTGGGATATTATTTACAAGGAGGTCACTTGTGGGGTTTGTTCATTTCTCTATCACTGTGCTCACACAGAAAGTGACCAGACCTCTGCCAACCCAACCGTTTTTTCTAAATCCCCATACCCACTTTCCCACCAGCACCAGATTTGCACTTTTTTTTGTCCCACTCAGTAGCCTGCCTGTCTATTAGGGTGGGCTAAAAAAAATAAAGTTATGACTCAAATTCTAATAGCACAGAAAAGTTGCACTTCTATTTCCTAAATCTGGGAAAAATATTAGAAAAAATAAGTTAATAAGTTTACAAAAATTGCTCAAACTGTTGTTTTTTTACAATTTAACAAATTTTTTACCATTATGCTAAAAAGAACATATAATATTATGTAATATTTGTAATCATAAACTTACAGTTACAAAAGTGCTAAAGATATATACTTTGATGATAGAAAAGATAATACTATTTTTCAAGAAAAAATATGAGCCAAAATAGACTGTAGATTAGTGAAGGAGCACATCAGTTTGATTCATGAGCGTGGTGGACAGTATGTCAGTCATGTGACACCCATAAATGGTACTGGAAGTGAAATAGTTAAGTGCATCTTTAAGTATTTGGACTAAAAATGTTGACACAAGCAAAGTAGTAACAATTGGTTCCGATGGTACAGCCACAAACTCTAGGAGGAAAAATGGTCTGATTCGCAATATTGAGGTTGAAATTTAGAGCCCAATGCATTGGCTCATTTGCTTACTTCACTTCAATGAGAAGAAATTAATGTAACAAAAACTGATCTAAGCAATGACAAACAGTATTTATTGGACATTGGCCAGGTAGTCCAGACAGGATAGTGTGCACCATATCTTCCTGTAAAAGATCCAGAACCTCTCAGTCATTCCCGATGATTGACATGTGCAAACCGAATCTTAAGATGGTTTATTTCCCAAACTAATCCTTCTAATCAACTTAAGATACTCGCCAGTTACGTTGTAAAAAGTATGATCCAACGTGGTTTGACGTTAATAGGTATCACTCTGTGAAATATGGACCTAAGCATATATTTAGGGTTGTAAAAACAACAAGAGATTTGCTCAAAGATATATTTAAAATCAGGGACCCAGTGATTCAAAGAAACACTTTCTTCGCTCATCTTGAAAATATGTTATTGGCTATGGCACTGGGTGAAAGGCTACACATAAGGGAATTAACATATATGAGAATATTGAAAGCTAGAAATCAACCATCAAAAGGGAAATCTGTGAGAACTTTTCTTCCACCCTTGATACATTTTGAAGCTTCAGACTATACAGATTTAATTGAGTGGACAAAATATAAACTGTCCTCTCCACCAATGATGGAAAGTATGTGGACAAGACAGCAGAGATGGGTATATAAGAACAACCTTGCTCTTAAGATCTGCAATGCCAAAATTCGGCCAATAGTCAGATTTCAAGGCCATGACTAAGAGTGATCGATGATGAGGTAATGTACCGTAAATTTTAAATAAGCACATTCTGAATGGTTCGGGAGGGCGTGGGTTGAATTCGAAGTGAAGCCACCTCCACGTGGCGAGTTCTGGGTTGTTTCCGTAATTTATTTGCAAAACAAGCAAAGAGCTGCACGTGCATGCCAACCATGTAAAGTATATTATTTTTTGTATGTGTCTCAGTATTATGTTGCTAAAAATAAATGATTCCGCCCTAATAGATGTTCATAAACATTGTATTAAGAAAATGGAAAATGTGTTTTTTCATTAATTTTCACAAACTTTAGGCCCTATGTGCTATCTGAAAAAAAAAATCTATAATATTTTCTAATAATATTTCCAATTATTATGCAGCTAAAAATAAGCAATCCCACGCTATTAGAACTTTATTAAATTAATATAAAGAAAATAAAAAATTATGGAAAATTTGTTATTTTTCAGTAGTTTTATACTTACAAACAACCGTAATTTTTTTTTATTATTATTTATTCCAGATTTAGGATACAAAAGCACAACTTTTTCTTGTTATTAGAATTTGAAAGTTGTAGCTTGATCTTTTTCAGCCCACCCTACTGTCTATCCCCTTACAGAATTTTCTTTAATAACAATAAGCATTGTAATATTTAGTTAACTGCATTTTAAGGGGTGTGAAAAAATTTACATTACCAAATCTTTAAAAATTATAATATTAATCCATATAAAAAAAATTGTGAGCAAATAATTAGTTGAATGAAGTCATTTTATATTACAGGGTAAAATTCTTACATGACACATTTATGCTTAAATCACAACTAAGCACTAACTCTAATAAGCAGGGATCTTAACTATGTGGGATATCTCATTCTGTTAAATGAATCTACAGATGTAAGATATGAATAAAAAATATATAAATGCACAATAGACACATGTAGTTTTTTTTTTTTAAAAGATGAGATTCTATTTGTAGGAAATATAATAACTTACCGGTGCACTTTATTCCAATTGACTATCCCTGGTTTGATTATGTCATATAGTTGGAAGATCACAAGTCCATCAGCAAGGTCTGAATATAGCCAATTTACATAAGGAGCAACACCCATTGAATTCATCCAGTTTCTATAGGCTGAAAAGACCGTGTTTGATTTGATTAAATACATTTTACTAAGTAATATTGAGAAATTCAAACATTATTTAAATAATAGAACATTGAGTATAGATAAAGAAATATTATTATTAGCACCGCGTCTTACTACCCGTTCGGGTTATACGCTTTTAAGTACTAATTACTCTAATGGATTAGGAATTGGGAAAGTTGAATGAGAGGAAGTGAACCCGCATTTGCGTGGAGGGAGCGTGGAAAACCATTTAGGAAAAAACACCCTCAGTTCACCCGACCGAGATTCGAACCTCGATCTCCCCGTCCTCAGCAGTCGAGCTCAACACGATAAGAGCGTTAGACAACTACGCCACCGAGGCGGGTAAATAAAGAATCAAAGTTTGTTTCTGATTTGTATACATAAATTAACTGTATAGATTGGTCAAATACACTATTTTAAGAATTCGAATCTTCATTTAATCTAAAAACCAAACCCTAACATGGTTTAAAATAAAATAAAATTTCCTACTTAGCCTTTTTTAAAGTTTTTCTTGGTGAATGGCAATTTCTTTTTTATTAGATTACTACATATTTTGAAATCAATCCTAACATATTAAACATCAACATTCTTATTAAGTTCTTTTTCTAGTAATTATTGTTTACTGTATTAGCGCCTATTTGTGTCCCTACGTGGATATGTCATAAAATCTTATAACCATCTCATGTTAGAGTAACATTATGCAGACAATGCATTTGGTTGATGTCGAGAAAAAAAAATATCCATTTTTTAAATGTTTAGGAGCAATTATTTAAATTCCTGAACTTTATTTTTTATTAAATTCCCTGTCATTTCTGTTTTCCCATACACCCCAAAAAATTACCCCGACTTTTCCAGGTTTTCCCAGTCTGTATCCACCATGTTCCACCATAGTTGGAAAGAAAGTTAGATAGAGCCGTTGCTTTTTTAAGGTTTTGGTTTAAAATATAAAGATTTTTTATTTTGGGTAGTTATTATCGTAGTGTAACCTTTATTTAAAGTGTAAAGTTTATCTAGTTTTATCAGAAATAAAACAATTTTAGAGAATATCTATCTTTTGTTTCTATATTTATTTAACATGTTTCCAAGGTGGCCTGGCGATGTAGGGGTAAGGTGTCAGACTTCTGTGCTGGGGCTCAATCCTTGGTCCTGGCACAGATTTATCTGATCGCCAAACCCTTCCTTCACCTGACAAGACGTGTATTATTTAAAACTTGTGAATGTGGGGAATGTCAGGCTTCCACCGTGGTTCGAATTCCACGTTAAACTGTAGGTACTCCAATTCATCTCACAATCACCCTACCAATAAACATTAGCATAAGTGTGTATAATCCAAATAAGCAGTAAGACGCAGTGCTAATAATAAACATGTTTCCATCTAATAATAGAAACCAATAGTAATTCTTACTTTTTTCTTCTCTCGTTTCTTCTAAAGTTTCCAATCCTTCTATTTCACCTTCTGGTAAATCCAAACTAGGATGATTGTTGAATAAGTTGGCTACAAATGCCAAGTTGAGCTTATAAATTCCATTTACAACATCACTCGGAGTTACAAAGCTACGGCAACCAAGTTTGGCAGCTTGCTGCAGCATGATCTCAGCTCGCTCCAGAAGATTGGATTCCTATGTTAAAGGCACAAATAATACAAATAATAAGTTCTGTTTTCTAAAAACAAAAATTCAACTCCGTTTTCCCAAAAGAAAACCACATATTTTTAGACATTTTATGACATAACATTGAAAATTAAAATTTAATTTTACATAAAATTGTCTAGTGTAAAGTAATTTCATTAGTGTTGATGATTATACCTTGATGGGGAAAAATGTCAAGTCATTAATAAGGGTGTGCAAAGTTCACTTTTTTAATGTGAAGGGAACTTGAAAGATTTCAAGCAAAGTTATAAGACTAAGATAAGTTTTTTGATGCTGTCACATAACAAGACTTTTATAATGTTACCTATCCAATAAGTGTATCTAGCTTAAGATAAAGGTGAAAAAAACCCTATTATTTTAAGGACACATCTGCAGTTATCTATTCTTACCTTAGTTCTAGATGTTATTTAATCACCATTTTGTGTTAAAATTCTGTTTAGTAGCTGTTCTAAAATTGATTACATGTTGAAATATATAATAATTATTAAGATGTTTCAAGTCTGTTTATAATATATCTAGGTTTTCTTCGTCCTTCAAAATATTTCAAAGTGAATAGGTAATTCTGGGTGTAAAATTCAAAGTTATGGATATTGAATCTTTGAATTAAACATTTTGAAGCTTCAGACACCCCTGTTTGTTAAGAAACTCAATGTTTTTGGGGTTTTATTTTCTTATATGCAGAGTACTTCTACTGTGTAAAAAAGTGTGTGGTTAAATATAGCAAATTTTCTGGTATTTTAATTTTTTTTTATGAAGCTACTTGTTTTCTTTGTTATATCCAAACACAAACAAAATATAGGTTTGCAGGTGTGCAAAAACCCAGGTAATGCAATAAATCCCAAACAGTTAAATACCTTGATACATAGCTAATATAAAGGTAAATCAAAGTTTGAGTGTGAAGTACTTTTATGAAATTATATTAATACCACATTGAAAATTGTTGTAAGATCCCCTAATCATCAATGAGTCTAAAAACATTGTATTTATTTAGAATTGTCAAATAATTAACCAATAAATTTAACTTTGAGACTTAGTGAGAACATTCTGGGAAAGAAAAACTTTTAAATGGAACTGAATAGTTCCAGATTAAAATTCTTTTAAACTTTGATTTACCTTTATATTAGATATGTATTAAGGTATTTAACTGTTCGAGATTTGTTGCATTACCTGGGTTGTTGCACACCTGCAAACCTATATTCTGTTTGTGTTTGGATATAACAAAGGACACCATGAGTTTCATGAAAAGAATTTAAAATTCCAGAAAAAAAGCTATATTTAAGCACTAACTTTATATACAGGATAAGTCCTCTGCATGTTATTTAATTACATTACTACTTTACCATGTTTAAGATAAATGGTTAAATATATGTCATTGTGTGTTTTTTATTATTTTTTATTTTGATAATGTGATAAAACTTTTAAACGACCAACTGCTAAATTGCTATAATTTAGCCATTAATTTAAAGTATTATTAGCAAGCAGATTTAGAGTATGTACCATTCCATGTTATTTAGAAAACCAAATAAAAAAAATGGATGTATTGGAAAGTGACTAAATCTAAATAAAAAGTAATCCATTTATTTTAAAAAAAGGCAGATTTAAAAAAAATCCTTACGTAAAGCCTTATATACTTAAAGATATAGTCATAGATTGATATAAAGACAAACTTCTGTTAATTTTAAAATAATTTTCTTGTTTTATAAGTGTCTCGTATCTGATGGAATGAAAGGCTTAAGGATAATTAAAACTATGGACATATAAGTATATTAATTATTTCTGCCTTTGAATTTCCTAATTACTAATTGAGTATAATGATTCTTACCCTAAGAGCTTCAAGAGTGATTCCAGCATCTGATGGTGCAATTTGCTTCAATAAATGGGTATATATTTCTGAATCAGTGATGTCTCCTTGGAAGTTATTACAACGCCTGTAAAATATTTAATATAATTCATATAAAAAAAATTCTAAGGGATATTTACCTAAGAAAAACACTAATATTACTCTTTTTTAAATGTCAATGTTATAATAGCAAAGGGAAGATAATGTTAGATATAAGTCAAATATTTGTTTTAGGTGCCCAATTAAAATTACTACTAATCTTAGAAAAATACTTTTAATAACACTATCCCAAAAATGCACTCATTTTCCAATAGTACTTGTTTCATGGTTATAATAAATAATGAAATGGATAAGGCATATTAAAGGTAAACTAACAATATAGCAATTTATGGTTAAATTGACATATTATATTAAAAAAATTAATAAACACTCTTTTAAGTTTTGACATGGGTTATTATTAATATAATCTGGACAAATAAAATCTCAAAAATCTTGCTTGAGTTGAGACAAACGTTCTTTGAATTATTTTTTGAATTACAACCAAATGCATAACTAGAATACAATTTGTATTGTTTCAGGATAAGTATTTGTTTTGTAAGACAATAGAGTAATGATTGGTTCAAATGATAAAAAACGTGTTTTACCTATTTTCAGGCAACATATTTTATATGCTAGGAAACAGGAGAACCAATAATGTTCAATTTAATTTTTAATATTATAATAGCTATACAATTTAAAGTACATTTCTGCTTCATATACATAATTTGTAAACATGAGTTTAGCCTTAAATGATTAAATACCTGACATATGGCTTGTAGTTTAAAGATACACTTTGGTAAAATGATAAGATTTCAGGTGGTGATAAGTACAAATGATAATATTCCACACCTCATATAGGAAAACTGTAGACTTAGATGGTTAGTTGATAGCAACCCTAATCTTTATTTACCTACCACCACATTTAACTTATTGTTTAGTTTCAACATTCCATTTAACCCTTTGACAAGCAGGGCTTGCACATTGTGTTCTTAATAGATAGCAGGAGCTGTATGAATAAAACTTGGCGGTTTCATTCCTTATTTTTCAAACAAACATTTCATTTATTGTTGTGTATTTCTGTCATGAATTGCACGTGTTACTGTCATTGATAGCAGGAGTGTTATAAATAGAACTTGGCAGTTTTGTTTCTTGGTTTATAGCTCTGAGAAAGACTTGTAAACCACACCCTGGCAACTAGAGCTGGATAACAATTGTGCTTAAACAACCAAATTTTAAAATTTGCCCAAGAGGCTTCCAAGAGTCAAAGGACAATGTTATAATGAAACTTGAAGAATCCAAACAGATGAGAACATAATAACTAGTAGAATTGACATGACATATTTGTTTTAATAAAAACATACAGTTTTGCCATAAAAAAGTTGGTTCATGGGGTAGTCTAAATTAAAAACCTAGGCTGTCTGTCCTAAACAACAACACATCATAGGATCAGAACAATGGAGGGATTTCGATTAGACTGGTTCAGAAAGCACCAATATCCAGTAAGATGTGTGCATGACACTATTTAGCATTTTTATAGCAGGTTTTGCATACAAAAAAGGTGAGATGATTAAACTTTTACTTTAGGCCCTTAAGGCATGTCAAAGTTACCCTATACTTCATTCACGGTAGGAGTTTACCTCTGAAAGGTCTTTTTTCCTACCAATATCCTACTATATAATAGATTTCTGGTAGGGAAAAAGGCCTTTCAGAGGTAAACTCCTACCGTGAACGAACTTTAGTAAATATACCCTACCCTAAGGAAAACATTAACAGCTTTAACACACCTCAAGATATTTAATATGTGGGGTGACCTGGCGGTCTAGGGGTAAGGTGTCTTGACTTCTGTGCTGGGGGTCTGAGGCTCAATCCTCGGTCCCGGCACATATTTATCTGATTACCAAACCCTTCCTTCACCTCTGACAAGATATCTTGTGAATGTGTGGAATACCAGGCCTCCACCGTGGTTCGGAATTCTACATTAAACTGTAGGTCCTCCGTGTCATCTCACAATCACCCTAACATTACACATTAGCGTAAGTGTGTATAAACCGAACGCGTAGTAAGACATGGTGCTAATAATAATAATAATAATAATAATAATTTAATGTGTGGTGCCCAATGAGCTTAAAATCCAATATAATTATTTGGTTTTTAACTAATAATTTAAAAAGCAAATGATAATTGTTAGCTACAACTCATGAAAAAGAAAAAGACAAAACCATACCTTGGGGGAATATATAACTCGGTGCGAGTTTTGTATCAACTCTTTGCAATTATTACAAATATCATAAATTTTTAATAATTATTTACTGGATTCTTAACAAGGAGATTTACGACACCTATCTCCCTTACCACCCCACCTTTCAAATGGTTTCCATCACATTTTTCAGTTCAAGTTTTTTAGTTTTTAAGTATTTAATTAACATAAATATTTTTTATGAATTTATGAGGAAAATAATTATTTGACCAAAAACTTGTGTCATTATATTATATTTTTTAATTTGAAAATAAATTAAATGAATAGCCTCTGATCAGTATGATTAGCATTAGATAGTAGTAATCAGACTGACAACTTATAAGTTTGATTATAACAGTATTATTTCATGTTTGTGTTGATAATAAATGAGACTATAAATATTACATTCCAATAAACAAGCTATGATATAGCTAGTTTTAAAAAACTATTCATGAAAAGATTTGATTCCATTAAGATTTCTAAAATGTAATCCCAAAGTTGTCCTAGAAATAAAAAATGATATTGGTAAACTTATTCTATTGTCTTTTACTGCTGGTTTGTAACATAGATAGGAGTGTGCAAAAATTTGAAACGTCAACTTGGCTTCAAAACAAATATACGCTTAGACTTGAATTAAAAAAAATTCTGGCTTTGACAACTACACATCACATTTAATGGTTAATTATTGCAGTTCTTAGCTAGTGCAAAACAATATTTACATGGAAAATTTTTTATGTAATTTATTTGTCAGAATAAAATTAAATATTACAATCAATTGTGCAATAAAACATTTTTCAAGTAATTTTGTTTTATGAAGTTATATAAATGGCCAAAATAAAAATGTGATAAAAAAAAAAGACATAATTGAATCGAAAAAGTGGATTTTGCACCCTCTTATTTATAGGCCCAATATATTAAATTATGTTTTTGTACAGTGTCATCTTTGATTTCAAACAAGTGAATAGTTTTAACTAGAGCCGAGTCGAATCCACTATTTCTCGAATCCGAATCTACATTTTATTTTCGAATCTCGAATCCAAATCCTAGCAAATCGTTATGAATTTTAATGATTTACAAATAGACCTACATTACACAATATAGGCCTAAACTGTGAGTTATTTTTTTTTTTTAAATCATGCTTTCAATTTCAATCAACACCAACACCCCAGCCCCCCTCACAAAATACAAGTTAAAATCCAGCCAAATTAAACAACGTAGACTCATATTGTTTAAAAATCAAATCAATCAAAATTTGAGTGTCTTTTAGTTATTTTTAAAAGTGTTGTTAGAATGAGTTAGGTTTCTAAAAAAACATGTGAAATAAACAAATTAGGCCTTGTTATCCTTTGATCAACTTTAATCGTCATTAAAGGACATTTCATTTTATTAAGATAGCAAAAATGAAAATACAAACGGATATTTTTATTAAAGACTAAAACAACATGCTTAACAATTAAACATACATGGAAAATAGTTAACTCAATAATGCCTAAGTATGTTTTATTATTATTTTATTATATATCCATTATCTATTTCCACATAGAAAACAAATAGATTCGATTCTTGCGATATATCGATTTCTAAGAATACATTCTATTTAAAACATGAACATATTTTCGACTACGATATGTTCATTCCCATTTTATAAGGCAGGACTACGATTAAATATTTCTACAATTACTTCAATAAATTATTTAAAAAAACCATAAAAACTAAGTTAAAATAAATTTAAAAATAAATAATGGATTAGCAGGTCGCTATTTGATTCTTAAAACTCAAGAGCACTTACTAAGTGATAAAATTACCTGAATTGATTTTAAACAAACAATCGATATATGATACGTAGATCGATAGGGATAAATAAACAGTTTTATCGCTGTCTGACTGTTGCCAGTATTTATTTTTCATGAAACCCAACAAAATGTCTAACTTAAGGATCATATGCAATAAATTGGGGTTCTTTGCATAAATGTAGATAATTAAAACCAGTTGGGTAGTAAGAATTAACAGTATCTTTATTTTAATCATCACTCAGACGAGTAAATATAATATACGTCATGGCGACTGACTTTATATTGTGTGTAATGGTGGCTGACTTTGTATCATCCGTAATGTGTTCTTATTTCTGTGGAACCCGCCTCGGTGGCGTAGTTGGCTAACGCGCTAGTCGTGTTGATCTCGACCGCCGAGGACGGGGAGATCGAGGTTCGAATCTCAGTCGGGTGAACTGGGGATGGTTTTTCCTAAAATGGTTTTCCACTCTCCCTCCGCGCATATGTGGGTTCACTTCCTCTAATTCAACCTTCCCAATTCCCAATCGATTAGTGTAATTAGTACTTAAAGCGTATAGCTTGAACGGCTAGTAAGACGCGGTGCTAAATAATTAAATAATATTTCTGTGAAAAAAGAGCCTTAATTTGTTTTATTTCGAGTTTATTTGTAATTCTAGTTTTGATTTTCAGTTTTTGAAGAGTAATAATGTGCTCATTTAAATATTTACAAGATTGTTTGTGAGTTGAGAGTTTTAGAAGTGAGCATGTGCTGAAACGGTCGAGTCTAAGTTTCCCATACGGTTGGGAGGTTAGGGTATTAGGCACATAAAATTTTTCACACCCAACGATTTTTTATTTTTTTTTAAAGAAGATTTTATTCACGTTTATCTCTTTTGTCCGACAAAATAAATATTACGGATTAAGTTGTGCTTTTAAAGTGGGCCTAACTAAGTAATTCTTGAATTCAAAATATTATGCTTTGTTTATGAGGTGAAAGATTCGATCATCGAATACAGTAAAACACCGAATCCTCAAATCTCAAATACTTGTCAGGCTTCGGTAAATTCGAGAATTCAAAGATTCGAGTGGCCCATCTCTAGCTTTAACCACATAAGCTACAAATAATAAACATGAAATTATTGAATAGGATGAATAAATAAAAATTAAATATTTTGAGACACAAGTAAGACATACCTAGCAACTCCAGCTCTTTGAAGATGATAGTTCACCCATCTAAGAAGAATGGCTTCTGGGGACAACCTCATAAGATCCTCAATGTGCTCTTCATCCATTAATAAAGCTGTAAGACCAGGGCAGTTTTCTAGTGTAATCTGGTTGAAAAGTCCTATCTGCAGGTGAGGAAAAAACAAACTGTTTAGTAGTAGAGAAAACATCTGGCAGGGATACCAACCATGTAAAAACTAAGCAGTAGTTATGTTAAAAGTAAAACATATGTGCGCACAAGTTAAACTAATAGTAAGAAATAAAACAACGATATTTTAATTTTTAGTTTCCTTTTTGGATAATCCACTTATATAAATTTGTATATTACATGATAAGATATTTTTGATTTAAAAAAAAACTTTTATGAGCATACAAAAAATAGAAATGGCTGCCTAAAATAAGAAAGCCTTGGGACATATTTTTATAAAATATTAATAGAGGTATAGGAACTAATATCTTACAAATACAATTCATATTTAGACCTAACCACTAAGCCTGAAAGTCACTCTAAAATAAATAGCCCCATTAAGATTAACATCAAAATGATGTGCAGTTGGATGACCAGAATTTGAGAACTAAATGACGATAAAGAAATAGAAGGCAGTGATTTAACACTATGAATAAGTTTTATACATAATAATTCATCATGAACTAGTAATTTCATTGCATTAGTTATTTTAAGATAACTTCAATTTTTGTTAGTTACGAGATTTTTAGAAATCTGTATAAAGTAGGTACAATCTGTTTATACTTAAAGGTTACATGTTTAAATGCCTTGACCTGCTTTGGCATTGTGCCAGATGGTGCGCAGACCATACAGAGAACCAAATATTATGGTAATGTATTAAAGAGTACAAGATTGAGAGGCTAGGATCAACAATACTTTTAAACCCAAATGTAAATTCTGCATACGAAGGCAGATAACTGGAACTAGGATGTTTATGATGTCATATTTTTATCCTGTACTTAATTTTAATGCTAAACAGGACAAACATATAGTAAAATAAGTATATATAATATGTATTGGTTTTCAGTTTTAGGGCATTTAGTGACTTTGAAGAATTTCCTAAAATGTTGTTTTGATTACAAACAGAAAATAATGCTAATCAAATGACAAATAATATAGTCATGGATGTGGATTGAATACTTGAGGTATAGTAGAAATATTTTTTTTCTATATTTATATACACTTGGAGTGTTTTACTTATAGCATATAATTTCATGTTTAACAAAATGTACCTATTAAAGTGAAAAATATATAGCCTATCATATACTTGAATAAATACTATTTTACATACCTAAAATATAATTTTAATAACTTGATTAAATATATATATAATTATGTAGCCTATTTATCCAAGAATTTCAGACTCACTTTTATTTTAAGGTATATTTGAAAATTTTAGTTACATTTTAAATTGTAGGCATATTTGAAAGAGTATTTCATTATTTTACAGCTGAACATCCAAAACCTATTTATAAGTTTAGAGGTCTTATCAATAAGGGTGTGAGAGTGGACATTTTTCACTTTTGAGTCAAGTTTAAAGGGAAACATAATTTATTTAGAGTTCAAGTAACGAGTAATATGGAGAAATGTATGTCCTTGAAATATTTCAGGTTGAGTTTTTGTAATAGATCCATGCATAACTCATAAGCATAAGTCAAAAAGTTAAAATGGCAAAACTTCCAGATTTTTAAATAAATTTAATTTAGTTATTCAAGTAAATTTTTTAATCAAAAAAAGGAATATTGAGGGACTGTATATGCTATGAAATAGTATATCAAAATGAAATCAAATGAATTAAAGTCACAATTTTTGAGCAAAAATCAAAGCCAAAATAAAACAACTAAAACTTGACTAACTATAATTTTTGAGTATGTGCACACCCCTACTTATCAGTACATTAGACAGTTTGATGTTTTTTTAAAAGTGCTCATAAATTAATTTACCCTTATAATCTGCCAAAGGAGGCCCAAAACAAGATGTGGTTTTCCTTTTGATAAGTCATGAGCATCTATGTTTATGATGTTGCAACCAATCGCTGATGATGAGTTCAAAGCAAGGGTCAAGTTTTCATACTTAGTGTATAGTGTCAAATTTTTCTTGTTGATTACACGTTCATCAATAGTTTCTGGACAAGAATGGTTGATAATTTTGCTGGAAAGAAGAATTAAAATCAAACAATGTATTCTAGAATATATGTAATGAGAAAAACCAAAATAAAGGTTTTAATTCGGTTTTCTTTAGTAAAAACGACATTTTACATAGGACAAATAGTTAAAAGTACTTTACAAAATAAAAATCTCAGTTTTATATTTTTAAGACTGTGTAATAAAGGTACAAAAAATGGCGAAATTAACATAAACTTGCTATATGCTAGTAAACACTATAATTATTTTTTATAAAGCCAACTTGGAAAATATGGATGAAAATATAATTGAATTCAATTTACCAAACCATCAGTTTAATGCCATAATTTTCAAATGGTATCAGATGCACTAATGGTGATTTTCTCATTCTTTCTTAAAGCTAGCGTAGGTGTATTGTCTTAAAATTCACTTCTCAGTCTATCTTCAATCAATGATAAATACTTAGGGCTCAAATGACAGAAAAAAAAATTATATATATATATATATATATATATAAATTATAAATTTTAACCAAAACTGAAGTTTCGCCAAGACTAATTTTAAAAGTAAAATTGAGATACCTATACTTTAAATTTATACATAAAATAGTGCAAATATGAACTTTTGACAATTTTTATTGTTTTATTTTACAAGCTTTTCATATTTCTATTGGTTCAAGCTATCCGCATAATTACATTAATGAAGTGGGGAAGGGCAGCGGGGAAGAAAATGTCTGAATGCATTAAAGAGGTTTAGAGGGAATTAAAGCAGTCCTGGGGAAATTTAGGGAGGGGAAAACTCCAACCATTCTGTTGAAGTTTTTAGTATATGCTGGTTTAGATATACGTATAGTCTCATCATGTTAAAAACAGTGGCAGACCCTCAATACTACCAGTATGGGTCTTAGTGAGGCAGTGCTGCCGATGTAAGCAGACAAAGAGTGGCAGTGTTTAAAGGTTAAGCTCATGTGGCAAAGTTCTAGATTAGAGGTAAGAGGTTGAGATAATACTTCCTGGTTACAGGCACGGTTGAGTGATGAGTCACCTACCCTTCAGCCAGTGTTTGTTATGTAGCTAAGGCGTGCAAGGTTAGGGGAGGGTGAGTCATGTTTTGTTTAAGTGCAGTTTATTTAAATTCATGACATGTGTATTGTAATTGTGTACCCATGAATCATTATTGTTTGTGGTTTAGTTATACCTATTAGGGTTTGAACATTGTAAAATAGATAAATGTATGTAAAAAAAATGAAATGGTTTAGTAAGTGAAACAACACTTGATTATTGTGTTAACTATTAAAGTAAATAAGACAACAATTGCACTTATTGTGAATGGCGTAGTAGACATTATAGGCCGAGATATCACATATTAAATAAGCATCCCCAAGAAAAACCTGGAAGTAAGGATCAAGGGAGTATTGCAAGTTTGTAAAACATAAAGTATGAAATCAGGAAAAAATCATAGTGGTAGGTAGTGATAATATTTTCCATGGTGTGGTTGAGAGTGATAGGCCTTACAGAATGGAAAGTTTACGAAAAAAAACTATAAAGCTATGAAACTCAACAATTAGAGCAACTCCTCCAAGAATTACAACCCCAATCCCTCTTAATCTCAGGACATAGAATTATATGTTGGTACCAGTACTAGTAGACTTACTAATATCAATTAACAATCATCACACTTATGTAATGCATATACATGGGTAAAACTTAAGACCCTTCCATGTAGTGGGGGGGGGGNCAGTGCGGAGACTTAACGGCTGAAGTAGGGTCAGTGGTGGCTAAGTTCCGAAAGGACCCAGTGCTGTGGGGTATATCACGTCCTGCACAGGGTTACGTGGTTGGTACTAGGCAGCAGTGGTATCAGGATCAAGTTAAGGCATATAGCAAATGATGCTCGATATGGTTCAAGATCGAACAGCCACGGGTGTGACCATTTAGAGTAGTAGTGCTGTGGTGTGGATAGGAAAAGGGATAACTGCCATACTATCTTTTCCCTGTCCCCTGTTCCTTGTCAAGGAAACAAAACCAACGATGGCTCTTGCTGGGATAAAAAAAAAATCCGGAAATAAACTAGTCCCCCTTTCTGATCTCTGGGTAATCAACAAAGAATCATCAAATAAAACTTTCCCTTTCAGCATAGAAATATAGAACATAAGGACGATGAGAAGGGCAGGGAAACTGGAAAGTGTGGTGTGAACATTGTGGGTTTAAGGTAAGTCCAGTGGATATATCAAGGTGAAATAGTTTCTGGAAATTACACAATGTTCTATTCAGGTGGAAAGAATGCAGAAAAAGGAATGGCGATTGTGATGAAAAGTGTCACCAAAGTGATGTGTCATAGTGAACTGCTTGCATTTGCTGAAGAAATAGAAGTAGACGTATTAAATCCAAGATTATTCTACAACACTCATTTTGTTCAAAGTGAATTCAGAGTTTACAAAACATTTTAGAGAGGTTTTAAGTTATTATTTATTGATATACAAAATAAATATTATGAGTATATGCCAAGGGAATAATACCAATGCCTAAAGCTTTTAATTGGAATCGGGCTCTCAACCTTGCAACAAAACCTGCAAAATGCATCATCCACCAACTACTTTTTCTAGCAACATAACCAACAACATTCATACCATCAAAGGCAGTCATATCTAAGAGTCCAGCAACCTAATTTACCAACCATAATCCCAATACTGTAGAGTACAAATTATTAGCCTCCCCACTGAAACTCTCCGTAAATATATAAACGGACACCGCTATGACATAAAAATTCCAACCCCTGAAAAAACCACTTGCCTCCACTCATAACCTAAACTTTGAAGACTGTTACACTATTAAGAGTTAAAATTATTTAACAGAACCCAATGCAAAATGTCCCAGTTAAGAATCTGAGAATTGGTATATCAATGGATCACTAAGTCTAGAAAACCACCCAACCTAAATATTCATTAAATATGCCTGATGTTAGCCCTGTTGCAATACTAACACCCCCTGGCACCCAGAGATTAGATGAAACCCCAGATAATTTTAAATCCACCAGAGAAGCTTTCGTTCTTCACAGCCCAGTTGCCATCAGTGAAGCTTACTACTACCACCACCACCACCACCACCACCACCACCACTACCACCACCACCACTACCACTTCCCGAGCAAGATGTAATGAACTTATATATCATTCATTAGAATTAAGAAAGTTTTCAAAAGCCAGTTTTATTTTTATAAGAGTTGATCATAAACCTTAGTTATTTCTGTCAGAATGTAAATGTCTATATTTTGAACCATATTTGATGCTTATGCTTCTATGCAAAGCACACTAGAAATGATGATGAAATTGGAAGAGTGGGGACATATCCCAAGGATTTCCTGCAGGACTGCTTATTGATAAATGAAGACGACCAAGCCATTCCCCGAGTATTCAGAAGATTCAACTAGATGACCAGTCACTTGTTGGGGAAGGTGTGGAGTTGTTAAGTACAGTGGCTACATCAGATGTAAGCAATTTCAAGAGTGGAAGGGAAAAAGTTGGAGTCCCTCTGTTAAACATTATTAGAGACATTATAACATAAGATAGCAGAATCTCCAACTATAATAAATATATGCCTTTCAGTAGAAAGTATTTAACAAGTACTTCAGTATCAGATAAAATTTTAGCACAGCAAATTTAAGTCACTACAAAAACTAACAACCTGGGTTAGTGAAAATTGTGGACGTGTATAACTACCAATGTAGTAGATTATCAATTTAAAACTTTGAAAAAGAATCTTTTAAACACAGATTTTTTTCAAGAACTTACAGACTATGGAAGCTAAACCAAACTTCATAGTTAATTAGTATCTTGTAATAAAGGAAGTGTTTACAAATTAAAACATGTTTCATCAATTTTCTGCCATCCTTTATGTCCTGAAGAATTGCATCAAAATATTATGTGAATCAGTTGGATAAGTGATAGCAAGTCACAGCCACAACATTAAAGTATGACATTATTTTTCTTGAAGTTTTCATCTCTTGGAATGACTCACCTGTCCAAAAAGCTTTGTGTCTTCTAAAATAACCCTTGGACAGGCATTTCAATGGTGGAAAGTATAACTTTGGCAAGTTTGTGTCTTGTTCTCTCAAGAAGGTATACAAGACATCAAAGGTCATTGACAAACTTTTCAAGGAAATGGGAAGTCTGCCATTTATTGGAAACAACCAAATTTTGTTTAAAGTAGGTCTATGTAATTAACTATACAGTTAAAATTATGTTTAAATTTGAATTTTCAAATGTTGTTGTAATAATTATTTCTCCCTCCAGCCTTCATACAATGTCCCATTTTTTAATTTTAGCGCTATAGTTTGAGGAAATTTTATGTTGGGTCTCTGAACATATTCTGCACCCCTAGAGATGAGTAAGGTATAATTTATAGGATGGGTATTCTTATTTGTATAGAGGAAAGGAGGGAAGCCATTTAAGAAAAAATACTATATAGTCACATCACCAAAGCTAGTTTGTTCTTAATTATTGATATGTATATAGTAGGAATAAAATATCCATAATTTTATAGTTGTTGATTTATTTCTCAAGTAACGTAAAAACTCAAAATTTAAGATGTCCCTTCTTTAATTACTTTTCATCTCCTCAATAAATATATATTGGAAAAACAAAACACCTCTAATATACTTTCTTATTTTGCTGCAGCACAAAAATAAAATTTATTTACAACTAAATAACTACCCTTAGTACCCTAACCAATGGTACCGATAAATGATTAAATGCTGAGTAAATGCTTTATTATTAAAATAAACAATGTAAAGAAACATTTAAAATATGAGGCACATCCAGAAAGTAAGAGTACTCTTATTTTTCTATTTAAAAAAAATTGTATATAAAACAAATTACAGGATTTTGTTGGTAAATATATCGGTTATTTCTCCACGTAGTCTCCTTCCCATTCTATGCAGGTTTTGAGCCGTGGCACAAACTTTTTGATGCTCACCTCAAAGAATTCTCCCGCCATCTCCTTCTTCCAGTCCAGGACCTCTTGTTTCACCTCCTCGTCCGTTGAAATTGTTTTTACCACCCATGTGAGTCTTCAGGGAGGTGAAAATATAAAAGTCTGAAG
Source organism: Timema douglasi (assembly GCA_901482245.1). Classification (NCBI taxonomy): domain Eukaryota; kingdom Metazoa; phylum Arthropoda; class Insecta; order Phasmatodea; family Timematidae; genus Timema; species Timema douglasi. Next base: position 37,883 of record CABEEJ010003685.1, read on the forward strand.
GCACCAAGTCAGAGGAGTATGCGGGGTGGTTCAAAATGTCCCAACCGAATGAGTCCAAAAGCGCCTTGGTGGTGTTGGCCGTGTGCGGGCGGGCGTTGTTGTGCAACAAGCACACTCCCTTCGTCAACATTCCTCTCCGTTTGTTTTGAATTGCTCTCTTGAGCTTTTTTAGGGTCTCACAGTATTGTGCTGCATTAATTGTCTACCCCTGAGGCAGAAATTCCATCAAAATTATTCCTTTTCGGCCCCAAAACATAGTGGCCATGATTTATTTGACCGAAATTGAGGTTTTGAATTTTTTGGCAGATGGGGAACTGGTGTGCCGCCAGTGTGATGACTGTCTTTTGTCTCAGGAGTGTAATGAGCCACCCAGGTTTCATTTCCAGTCACAATTGAGCTCAGAAAATTCTCAACTTCCAATTCAAAACGCTCAAGGAACTCACAAGCACTAGCGACCTGATTCACTTTGTGTTGCTCTCTCAGTTGTTTTTGAATCCATTTTGCGCACAATTTTTGGAATCCCAGCGTTTCTGTAATTGTTTTGTGTAAGAGAGATCTTGAGAGTTGTGGAAACATCGCAGAAATTTCATCCATTGTCAATCGGCGGTCTTTGTGCAACAGTCCTATCGATTTTTTGCACCAACTCATCGGTCAAAATGGAAGGTCTTCCACACCTCTGATCGTCATGAACATTCGTTCTGCCTTCATTAAACTCACAACACCACTCAAACATGTTCATTCGGTTCATAACATCTTCCCCAAAAACAGTTTTAATCCATGAAAAATTTTCAGTCAGTGTTTTTCCTTCAGCGAGAAGGAACATGACAGTGTGCACCTCACACTTTGCAGGATTTCTAATCGACATATTTCACACAAACGGACACAAGTCGAGTTTTCATACTAACGAGGTTTGCCTTTGATCGTTGTGTTAAGAACCCCCCCCACTACCACTCAGTGTTGCCAACCTTGGGAAAAATTTCTCACAGTACAAGAGGGCAACCAGTACTCTTACTTTCTGGACGTGCCTCGTAGATTAGTGGGATAACTAAGTTGATGACAAAACTAGTTTTAAAAGACTTAAAAGTAGGCCTAGTGATAAAATACTATTGATAACAAAATTAAAATAATGAAATAGGTAATACCAAAGGAGAATCCCATCTTTCACTTTGTCATAAAGTGACTTTCCCTCTGGGTCAATTGGCAAAAGATGACGTAGATCTGGATCTGAGCCCAGATTTGTATTGATCCAGTCAGAAAATGCCAACTGTTCTTCCAGCCTGACAGAATGTGTGGTCCCCTCACTGGAAGCATCTGACATTCCACCCAATGTTTCCAAGTTCTCTTTCTTTGAAACCACTTGTTTAAAAGTGCTCGCCACTTCATTTCCTTTCAATTCACCACAGAGCTAAACAAAATTGTACAATATTACACTCACCAGTTCATTCAATGTAATTGCTAATGATAAATAAATTTCACCAAGAGTTAACCAGGATTTGTAGGCTTTATAGAGATTTATAATTGATGAAAGTGATCATTAGTACAGCTTACAGATATTTACAGAGTAAATTTAAGATATACAAAATTATAATTGAATAAAACCCATGTTCAGATATAATTTTTCAGAAATTCATAATTTCAATAATTAGTTTTATAGAAAATTTAGTGTAATAGTTTCTGATCAGTCATTCCATGTGAAATCACCCAATTTTAAATTAACCTGCTCACAAATAATTGTGTTTATTTTTTATCTGCCACCATCTTGGATTCACACCCATTTTTCTTCACAGTGGTAAGCAAAAATGGGCGTTTGGGCGTTCGCAAAGGTTTTTAAAAAAAGGCTGTTGTGTGGTTTCTACTAAAGATAAGTTCTGGTTTTCACTGCCTTAAGCTAGAGATTGATTTTAAGGGAATTAAAAACACAACAGAATTTACCTGATATAAGGAAGAAAAACCATTAACGGGAAAAGCTATTTTTAATTAGCATGATTTAGATTGAAACTTTAAGGCCAGTTTCTTAGTCAGAATTTGCGTGCCTCAAGTGTGGTGCTACACTAAATACAAGACAACTACCTATAAACTTGAATGGAATGGCCAGTTTGGCATATGAAACTAGCCCATTCCATTTTGGTCTAGATAGATGTTGTCCTGTATTTAGTGTAGCACCACACTTGAGGTGTACCAAGTTTGATTATGAAACTGGCGCTCAGTCTTAGTTCGTAATCTGGCACATTATTGTGCAGCCAGCACAGTAAGCGATGCTCAAGCAAGAAATAGCTATTGAAAAGATATATATATTAAAGATTTAAACTAAAGATTTAAAAAATGGTAGTTCTAAGTGATATTTTTGTCTAATACACAAATGTTTAAATAGTTAGTTTGTATGAATTATGGAAAATTTTAAATGTCCTTAGATATGTTCATGGCATGTTTTCAAAGGACAAATTAAAACATATTTCTTTAATATACAATTTTATAAGCCAAAAAACAAAATTCATACCGTTTCAAACTCTTCAAATGAAAGACGCCCTCTATGGGTTATTTGACGTTTATTATCATAGTCTTCAATCATCTTGCGAACTTTCCAGCCTGGTAATTTGAACCCACAAATATCCAGAGCTTCCTTAAGTTCAGACAAATCAATGTAGCCATCACCATTCTTGTCAATCTAAAAATAAAATATAATCAATGCTTAAATATATTTTTACTGTCTAATTAACAACAATTTATTAGGTTGAGAGTACTAAGCAGGTTACACATCTTTAAACTGTGTGTCCACTATTAATTTGATGGTTTCCAATATTACACTCAACAAAACACAATTGAATACATTGAAATAAACCAAATATATATTTAATTTATATGTCTGATATAATGCACTTATTTATGGAGGTAAAACATTAAGAATCAAATATAATGGACAAAGGATGTGATTTTTGGCGATGCTGGTCAAAGTAGGGAGGGAAAGTGAGACAAGATTTGAGAGGCCAAAGTGACATAAAACACATACCTTAGGTATAAGTACATTTAAATAATAGATTCTTTTTTAAATGAGGTGATTTTTAAAACCAAAGATAATTCAATGACAAGATCTAACACCATAGAGAAAACCTATAATTAAGAGCTTTTATATTACTTTTAAGTGTTAGTTTATATTGTTTTACGTATGACATGTGGAGTCTTAGCCCATTGGAGAAGACATACACAACTGTTCTGTATCATAAGTGGTCTAACAGCTGAATTGCGGAAATGTTCTGTTAGGCCAAAGTGATTGTATAATATGTGTGGAAGCCAAGTGGCATTGGAAATTGAACCAAATGTTGTAAGACACTAGCCAAATATTGTAAAAGACACTAGCCAAATATAGTAAAAGACACTAGCCAAATGTTGTAAGAGACACTAGCCAAATGTTGTAAGAGACACTAGCCAAATGTTGTAAGAGACACTAGCCAAATATTGTAAGAGACACTAGCCAAATGTTGTAAGAGACACTAGCCAAATGTTGTAAAAGACATTAGATTTGGTGGCAAACCAGGGCTAAATGCTATGTTTTTAAGAAAATTGGGTTGTAATCAAACAGTTTTTAATGTGTTTCCAGAGTTTCTTGTCGAGGAATTTTGGTGTATGATATAAAGAGTGAAAAAATGACCATACCAATAAATCGCTCAATGAGCCCAACAGAAAAATAATTGAAGTCTGATAGCAAATGGGAGTCTTGTACATCTGATGAAGAGCTTATTTTGCCCTTTAAATTCTTATGGACCAGAATTAACAGATCAATAAGTTAAACTAAAATTTTCAATGAAACTATGTCATAGGAACCATTCCTTTTCATTAATCGATTCATTCACTTTTCAGATTAAGAGTATGTTGATCCAAATAACAAACTAAGAAAGGTTAGGCTAGGCCTGTGTTGAATTATATAGAAACCAGGTTTATGAAACTTTATGACCTCATGATGTTGCTGTTGATGAAAGCCTTGTAAAATTTTGTAAGCATTTGAGTTTTGTCTAGTTCAACCCATTTAAAAAGGTTCATTTTTTAATCAATGTATACAAACTTTGTGAAAGCAAAACAGGCTATTGCTTCTCGTTCAAAATATATACCGGCAAAGATTAAGATCAAAAGTTTAATAATCCAGATGGTGACGCAGTTGTTCTTGACTTGCCTCAACCAACCTTGAATCAAGGTCATGTGATAAACCTTGAAAAGTCATATTTTTTACCAAAACCTTTTCATTTAATGTTGGGGAATGGCACGTTTGCAATGGGGATTGTCCGGATTAATAGAAAAAAATATACCCTGGGAGTTCAAGACCATCAAGCTATGTTTGGAGAAGTGGTTTCTCTAAATACAAATACTATTCTGAAACTAAAGTGGATAGACAGAAAGGATGTGTGCATGTTGTCTTCTATACACTCTGATATTGAAATATAGCCAGCTAACAAGAGGAGGTGGCTTCGAGGTGGTGGAGAAGAGGGTGTGATCAAACCTAAGTGCACGATTGACTATAATAAACAAACACTAATTGTCGATAGGCGCGATCAAGTACTGGCCTCCTCCTCTATCATATGTAGAACAGGGAAAGCATAAAGAAAAATATTCTTTTATCTCATGGACATGGGTATGTTCAATTCCTATTTAATTTTCAAGAAAAATCAATACTCAGATTTTAGACTGGATGTCATTGGGTGATTTCTCCAAAATGTCCTTTCCTGAACATTGGATACCTGGACAACCTCTTTCCTCAGAATTGTGCCCACTTTCCCATGCAAATCCCTCCAACAATAGGTAAACAATTTCCAACATGTCCATGCAAGGTTTGTAAGGTCCATAAGAAGAGATCATAAGTCAGGTACCTCTTCAACTTGAGGGATGTTTTGAGGCTTATCATACACCAGAAAAAAATTACTTTGAAACCCTGCAAAAAATAGCACATTTTTACACTCATTTAATTCCTGCCACTGTGTACAGTTATGTGATAAAATACTAAAACCATACTGGGTTAATCACGTTTCATATTACAAAAACTAGTACAATAATCCATTCTGACCATCTGTTTGAATGTGGTGAATATATTGAGCAAATCAACAAATATTTACTAAGCATGTTAAAAATTTAGGGGATGCAGCATTTGGCCTAAAATATAAATTGAAAACCATCGGGTATCTTCAGAAAGTAAAAGTACTGTTAGATGTTTCATCTGAATATAGATAGCACAACTGATGTGAGATTGTTACAATATTTCTAAGAATATTCACATGTCTCCTACATTCAGCTTTACCCCAACAAACCTATAATCTTAATTCTACAAACAAAAACAATAGATCAGTAGCTCACAAAACAAACTACCTTTTTTGTATTTGTGTGTGTGTATGTGTATAGTATATATATATATATATATATGTATATATATATATACACACATACACACAATATATATATACACACACACACATACACACAATATATATATATATATATCCTATCTTATTTCGTTGTTAGTATATCTCATGGTAATAAAATTATAGGAACGAAGATATTAGCGAAAAACAATAAAGATCAGCACAGCACCTTTTATGTGCGGTAAAATTGCATTCGTACAATCAAATGATGGGGACTTATAACAACTTATTTAGAAAGGCAAAATACAAGTGGAAACAAATATTCAGCTCACTCACTTGGCATTTTTCTGAAGTGACACCCGATTTTAACTCAAGTTACTGGACTAAAGAAATGTTAACTCTACATGAACATATTTTTTTAGCTAGGCCTATTGTATTAGTAAATGTACATAATAGCAATGTATGAAATAAATTTTGCCAGTGAACATCAATACCATAATGGCCATGTATATAAACTTAAAAGATGGGTTTGAATAGCTCCTAAACTATATTATTACTATTATAAGTGAGAGAGAGAAAGTGAAAGTGAGTATGTGAGAGAGGTAGAAAGTGAGAGTATGTGTGTAAGAAAGAGAGTGCGAGTGAAATTTTGGGAAAGAGACTGTGAGGTGTGTTTTGTGAAGAGGAGAAGGAGGATTAGAAAAAAAATTGTATTTTTAAAAAACTCCTCCCTCCAGTAAAACAGGGTGTGCAGACACACTCCCCTGATGAATGTCAAAAAAATCAGATCCCCTAGAATTTATTCAAAGTGATACGTTCCTGAAATTTTTTGGAAATTATATTCTTCTAAAAGTTATTTCGAATGGTCCTCCCCATACATTTTTTGAAATTTGAATGGCCTTAAAGAGAGATTTAGAATGGTCTTTTACCCATAAGCTTTCTGAGAATTAGATACATCAATGAGCTATTTGGGGTGATCTTCCTTAAGCAAGTTTTTAAAATTCGAATACCCCTAGAAGCTATTTAGAGTTATATCCACCTGAAATTTTTGAAATATTAAATGTCTTTAGAAACTATATTAAGTGATCTTTCCCTCGAATTTAAGTGGTTCTCTTTTGAATAACTAAAGAGACATATTGGCAGCCGTGTTAATGCTAAAAATTCCTCACCTGAATATTTTTTTTTAGATCAGATGCTCCTAGAATACATTTTGGGTGGTTCTCTACAGAATAGTTTTGAAAATTAGATGCTTCTAGAAACTGCGAGTATTTAAAGTGGTCTTTATCCAGGAATTATTTAAAATTTGTATGCACCTAAAAGCTATTTTCTCCCTGAGAAAATTTTTGAAAAATGAATGTCTATAGAATAAATTTTTAGTTTGCCTTACCTGGAAACTTTTTGAAAATTAAATGCCTCTATAAACTAGAGTGGTTCTTCCATAGCAAATTTCTTATAATTGGATCCCTCCAAAGCAATCTCCCACTGACTTTTTTTGAAATATTAATGTGTCTAGAAACTATGGGAACAGATCAATCCTTCATTGGATTTTTTTGAAAATTGGGTAGCTTTTTATTAACTAGATGTTGGCATATTGGCAGCTGTGTTAATGCTAAAAACGTAGTGATTTTTTTTTTAAATTTTACATAGAAAATTCATATAGCTTAGTTTATCACACCTTTGAATAAAAGCTCTTAAAATGTTTAAATTTCAGACGGACTGTAAAATTCAAGCAGTTTTCCCGAGTTTTCCCCCGATGCTCAAAATTCAAGAGTAATTCCCGGTTTTCCCAATAAGTGACTACCCTGAAATTAATCATATACTGAATTCAATTAAATCTATTTCCACACCTTCATAGAGAACTAGATTCTGCCAGAAATAATGAGCAACCCTAAAATTACCAGCACTTGTAGTAAGGTTGTTGGTCTTGTCTGTTTATTTTGACATGCAAAGATGTAAGATAAAGGTTTTTATGATGCTGTTTATTATTATTAGCACCGCGTCTTACTACCCGTTCGGGTTATACGCACTTACGCTAATGTGCAATGGTAGGGTGATTGTGAGATGAAATGGAGGACCTACAGTTTAACGTGGAATCCGAACCACGGTGGAGGGCTGGCATTCCCCACATTCACAAGATGTCTTGTCAGAGGTGAAGGAAGGGTTTGGTAATCAGATAAATCTTTGCCGGGACCGAGGATTGAACCCTGGCCGCCAGCACAGAAGTCTGACACCTTACCCCTAGACCACCAGGTCACCTTATGATGCTGTTGATGATACTTCTACATTAGTGTGGATGCTGCTCTTGGTCATAAACAAACATACATCAGTTACTCAGCCTTACAGGAGTTGCTTTCCTTGGGCAATGGAGAGTGGTAGTTTCAGTCCTCAGCGATCACAGCACTTTCAAGTGAGATCTTTTTTAAACAGTTCATTTTCAAATCGTTTGTTATAAAGGCTATAAGCTGGAGAACAAGTTTCCAAAGGTGGCAGTCCAAACACGATAGTTTGGTGGCCGCAACTTACCCTCTTTTAGTGACCAGACCATTTCAGACAAGTAGAAGGGTCAATGTTAAGTATACAAACCCTGCCACGATGTTTGAACAAAAAATATTTATGAAAAATAACCTTTCAATTACCGGCATCAGTGAGCATGTGAACTAAATGTCATGCTGATTAAGTCTTAATTGCATGTAACGGAAAGGTGATGGTTTGACTCTGTGGTGGAGGTAGTTAAGGTGTTAATTTTTTTTTTTTCAACTAGGTATCTCTCGACACAAATGCAGGTACATTTCCTATAATTTATACCTCCTTGATCTCTACTCTCTCTACTCTAGGGGTGTTTTTAAATGAAGACTAATCAAATGGGTAGTAATAAGTGGAGAAAATTATCAACCTAATCTCTAACAAACTTCAAATAAAAATAGGAACTCAATAACATCTATAGGTGTGGTTTTTATCTTTCCCTATGCCACCATTTTGAAGCCCAAAATATCCAACGTTTACAAAACAAACAATAATGGACATGTTTGGCGCTAGAGAAGAAACAAAGTAACACATTTGATGAGTACACAGAATAAGTAGCATAACCAACTAGTTTGATTTTCTGGTGACGGAGAGGTCAGAGTTTGAAACCATGTTAGGTGTATTGAGGGTGGTGTTTTTACCTAGAGGGTTGGATTTGCTGCCTTCCTGC
>CABEEJ010003685.1:46431-64957 GCA_901482245.1 Timema douglasi
CCCCCCCCCCCAAACAATATAATTTTGAGCTAAACAGATTTCAACCATGCCAGCGTAATTTTAAGAGCAAAATTAATAAAATGTACTCACATCTCCTTAATGGACAACAAACAGGCTGGATATAACAAGGAGCCCATATACACAATTTAAATATCATGTAACTAATAACATTATTTGGTTGGTTAGTGAATAAAAGAAACTTCATTCCCTAGCATTTAATACTAATAAAAAAATTAATTAAGCTGCAAATCTTGCTCAATGATTACACACTTACATCTGCAGTTGTGTAAATGTCAGTATTATAGCAATTGAAATGGTGTCATGTACTTCTTTAGAAACTAGAAATTCTAGAGAGAAAATATTTTATAGCATAGAAAAGAGATTCAAGAACAATATATAGTGTTTTAAAAATAGAATTTGCAATACAATAATTAAAAAAATTTATCAATAGTTATATTCACAATGTAGAATTCTAAATTTATAAAAAAAAATGGCATGAAGTCAGCTCCCAAATGAGCCATACAAACAGTGGCTGCCGATTGTTGGCGAAGATAGTGAAATCTGCGAATATAGGGTGTCACATGGTCTGCACAATGAACCCTCCAGTAATTAATCTCAGTTTTCTAGAATGGAGCAACTTTTTTGCTCAAGCAGCTCCTGATTTGTTATCACAAAGCTGAGTTGACCCCGTTCCAAACCCACAGCTTCACAGAAAATCTAGAAAGTGTCTGTGATCGAACCCAAGACCTTTATATCAGCATCCAGGGACTATATGACCACTAGACAACAGAGGCATTCAGTTAGATAAAAATGCCACCGCATCTTACTAATAGTCAGGACTAAAGATGGGGAAGGTACTATTGATAGTAACTGTACTCATATTTGTGTGGAGGGAGATTAAACATTTATAATGTAAACACCTTCAGTAAACATGACAGACTCAAACTCCAAATTCCCCTCGTGTTAAATCAGACTCTATGATCAAAGCATTTGCTCTGTATTCTCTCTCTCACTCATTCAAGTTTTGTGATTAATGTTTATCTATTTTTTAAATTTTCTGTATTCACAAATGTCATAACTGAACCATCCTCAAATTGTAATTATTTAATGCAGATGAGGTTTAAAAACATCTCCAAATATTAATGCTGATGGAGGATTAAAACCTATGTGAAAATTCTCCACTGAAAAAAAAATGTATCCTATTTGGTTATCGGGGTGGTTTTTTTTTCCAATTTATTATATTTGTAAACTCTAAATAATAACTCACATTAAGGAAGATAAAATAACACTTTCAATTTAACACTTAGATAATCTAAGTGTTAAAATGAAAGTGAGAGTAAATAAGGTTAAGTAAAACTAGGTAAGTTTAAGTTAGGTAAATTTAAATAGTATTTCTTTAAATTTGGTTAAGCTATGTAAAGTTTTGTATTTTAAATTAATTTGAAGTTTGGGTGAACCGTATTAAGCTTAACACATTTTGGAAAGATTCTTATAAATTAGTTTAAAACGTTGTTTTGTTTCTCCAAGTCCTACCACCCATCCAGGCTATACAGATTTAACCACACTAGCTGGCTAGGAGTAATGAACCTAGAGTTTATAAGAATTGTAGCAACATTTGTGTGGAGAAGAGTGTAAAAACCACTTTCAATACACCAGCTGGGATTCAATTCTTGACTTCTACATCACCAGCAAACTAGACTAAACAAGCCTGACATTTAATCCATATATCCACCGACGAGAGTTTGTACCTTGTTTAAATGGTTTAAAAGTTAAAATGACTAAAATAATCTTCAAAAATTATCTGGTGTGTCACTCTAAGCCGACTACAAGTTTGAGGAATGTTTGAATTATGTTTCTAACCATATACTTTGACATTTCATATTAAACTTCATTGAAAATGAATTAATTACCTCTTTTCATTCATTGTTTTTAATCAGTAAACCTATAGCAAAGGGTTTTGATGCCTAGTCGTGTTGGTAGCTTTCACCCCCCCTTTTGGTGTGAACCATATTTTGAAATAGCAAACCACTTCTTAAAATTACGTGGGATTGCTGATGTCTGCAACACGGCTCAGCACTACTGTAGGCAGCCCCTCGGTTATTATCTAACATTGATTTAGTTATTTATCACGAGTTTATTCTTTGATTAACAAATAACTTCAATTATTTTATTTTTTTTTGTTTGGGTTGGGGTTGGGTTAGCCCTATTCTATTTTTGGAATTTAAAAAAAGCAGACAGTGCCATTTTTTTTAAACTTGTATATCTATGTTAAAAACAAGTGGGGAAAGTCCTTGCCACTCGTTTGTTAATAGAAAGTCAATGACTCACTTATCATAGCATGAAGTTCTAGTAATCTATAATCACAGGTTTAAATCTAGCTGCCAATTTTTTTTCCATCTTATTATTACTTTTCAAATCAGAAAGTGATTTTAATTTCTAAGTCTATATCAAAAACATACTTGTCAGTTGAGCCTGTGTATACTTATTCAATATTATTTAAAATAGCTAACTATAAGTTAAATTACAAGATGTACATGACTTATGTTGTTTGTGGGTGATTATTTAAACAAAATATTAATGGGTTTCAGATCATAAAAAATATGCTTATTTAAAAAAGTACCAAGTGAGCTTATTATTATTATTATTAAAATAAAAAAATCCTCTACAGTTTTTAAAAAATGTTGAGATAAAAAAATAAAACTATATTAATACTATAAATGACAAGTAGGACCTATTTGCTAGTAAGATTTTTTTAAACAATGTCCTAGGATTTATTTTAGAATCTCAGACTCTAAAAACCGGCATAAAAACAAAAGCGCAGAAAATTCTTGAATTTGATATTTGATAGCCCTATCGGCAAGCTCAGGGTAGCCACATAGACCTGTAATCCAAAAATCAGAAAGAGGAAATTTTCAAAGATGTTTTTCAGTCCAGTATCATTATTATTTTGACAGCCACTGACCTACAAACAGTGAACAGAGTTTAAAAAAAAAAATCTCTATTTGTTACTCGCTTTTCCCCGGAAATATCTTCCCTGGCCATTCAATCTTATCTGACTAAAGAACTCAATCTTGATTACCTTGTCTGCTCAAAATTGAAAACTAAATTTAATTCATATTCCTCCTTCCATATCTCCGTCAAAGAAGATGATTTTCCCATGATAAACAATGGTGACATTTGGCCGTCTGGCTGTCTCATTGCTCCTTTCTATGGGAAGTTGCTGCCAGAGCAGATTATCTGTGAGGAGTCTCCCTGTGCGTCTGCCTCTGAAATCGCTGCTGTTGCATCTGACCTTGGCTCACAAGAGGATTCAACTAGAACCCCACTCGTGACCATCAATGGAGGTCTGGAGGATACCTCCCAACCCATATCTCAGTGATTAATAGTGATATTTTACTATATTATCAAAATGTTCGGGGTCTGCGTACCAAAGCTAGGGAATTATTTTCTAATGTTTGTTTGAATGAATTCTCTATTATTTGTTTGGTTGAAACTTGGCTCTCTAGTGAGTTTGTTAATGAAAATTACTTTCCCCCTAACTATAATGTTTATAGAGCCGATAGGTTATATGATGGAGCTACTATCTCAAGGGGTGGTGGTGTTCTCATTTCTGTCATTGATACTATTTCTGGTGTAGTCAGGAGAACTGACCTAGAGAATAATATGGAATGTGTCTGGATTGAGATCCCAACATTTGATCGCCAAAAACTGCTAATTGGGAACATATACCTTGCTCCCCAAACAACTGTCGAAGCATTTAACGATTACTTTATTTTTCTTGAAGGTGTGTTGGCTAACTACCCCTATAGAATAATACTACTCGGAGATTTTAACTGCCCCAAAATTGATTGGAAATATCATCATTCTCAGAACATTTCTCATTTCTACATTAAATTAAAAGCTACTCAACTTCTTGCTTCGACCAACATAATAGGATTAGAACAATTTAATGAAGCTGATAATGACACTAACCTCCTTGACCTTGTTTTTGCTAATTTTCACCGCCCCTCTATTACTCAAAGCTCTCATTCACTAGTAAATATTGATTTAGCTCATCCACCCTTATTGATTTCACTAGATGTACCTATTGCTACTAAAATTAATGACACCCCTAATACATATATTGACTATGCACATGGGGATTACCTTAATCTCTACAATGACCTGGCTACTGCTGATTGGTCTTGTGTTTATTCTACTAAGGATGTTAATTTGGCTGTAGATAATTTTACCAAGTTAGTTCAAAGGAAAATCAGAACGCATATTCCTCAAATTACCATTCTTAATTCATCCAAATATCCTAATTGGTTTTCTTCTACACTTAAATACTATATTAGGAAAAAAAACAATTTTTTCAAAAAGTTTAAACAAACAAATAATAGTGTATTCTATTCTCATTTTTCTCATTTTCGTAGATTAGTTAAAATTACTTTGATTATAGACAGAGCCAACTGGATGAACTCAATTGAAAATAGTATTAAATGCAAACCTAAAGATTTTTGGAAATTTGTTAAAAATAATCGTATGAATAAAGTTTTCCCATCCAACCTAGAAATTAATGGCAAGTCTATAGTGGATCCTTTATTAATTGCTAATGAGTTTGGGACCTACTTTCATTCCGTTTATAATTCAGCTATTCCTGTCTTACCCTGCCCCGTTATTGAAACTAGTGCGCCCTTGTATCCATGCCACATAACACCCTTGGATGTTGCTAATGCTATAAAAAAATTGAGTTCTTCTAGATGTGCCGGGACAGATGGAATTCCAAGTTTTATTGTTAAAGGCTGTGCCAGCATTTTCAGCCCTTTGTTAGCCTATATTTTTAACATTAGCCTATCAAATGAAACTTTTCCTCTTACATGGAAACAATCTGTTGTCATACCTATCTATAAAAAAGGGGTAAGAACAAATGTTTGTAATTACAGACCAATTTCCCTCTTAAACACTTTCTCCAAAGTATTTGAGAAAATCATACATGAGCATACTTTCCACCACCTTAAAAATAAACTATCAGATAATCAACATGGCTTTATAAAAAATAAATCTACTGTCACGAATTTAGTGGAATTTCTTGGGCATGTTGCCCCTCAAGTCTCTGCCCAAGGTCAGGTTGATGCTATTTATTTTGACCAAAGTAAGGCATTTGATTTATGTCAGCATAATATTATTCTCTCTAAGCTTGGTAATTTTGGACTCTCTCACTCTTATGTAAATTGGTTTAGCAGTTATTTGCATGAAAGATCATTCATTATTAAAATTGATTCACATACCTCAAAAACATTTTTAGCACCCTGTGGCATACCACAGGGTTCTAATTTAGGTCCTCTTCTCTTTAATGTGTTTATTGATGACATTGGTAAATATTTGAACTCGTCTAGTTATTTACTCTTTGCTGATGATGTAAAATTATTTAAAACTATCAAATCAATAGCAGATTGTATAGATTTACAAAATGATGTAAATGGTATTTTACAATGGTCTTTGGAAAATGGAATGTCTATCAATAAATCTAAGACCAAATCTATATCTTTTACTAGGAAAACTAATCCTTTCTTTTATACTTATAAATTGGGCAGTGATAACATAGTTCGTACACTTTGTATTAATGATCTTGGTGTCCTCCTGGATAACAAACTTTATTTCCACTATCATGTTGACCATGTCATTTCCCAGTCATTGAAATTACTTGGGCTTATTAAATTTATTACTATATCATTTAAGAAAGTTGACTGTTTTTTATGTTTGTATTACGCCCTGGTTAGATCTAAGTTAGAATATGCCTCTGTTGCTTGGAATTCCATTACCTTAACTGACTCTCTTAGGTTAGAAAACATTCAAAGAAAATTTGTTGCTGCATGCTATGATAAATTCTTTAGTAACCGGATTTATTATGATTATGACAGAATTCGAAACCTCTTAGGGCTCCAAACTCTCTTCTCGCGTAGACTTTATTGTGATGCCCTTTTTGTTTTTAATATTTTCAATAACAATATTTATTGCAAATTTGCCCTTGATCATGTAGGCGTTCATATCCCTTCTCGGGCTTCTCGTAATCCTAAATTATTTTTTCTCGATAGCTCTTATAAGACGAGCCCTATAGGTCGTTGTATCCATAGCGCCAATTCTAGATTTGTCGAATTTGACTTTTATCATAAAAGGAAAGCTAAACTCAGAGAGTTATTTAAGGATGTCCCATATCAATAATTTATCATGTAGAGGTTCTGCCTATATTATTTAAACTTACAATATTCTGATATATTTTTTGCATAATGTTACTGCTTACTATTTAGTTATTTGTTTTTAATGCTACTTTTTATTGTTATTATTATTAACTACTTTTTATCTCGTAACTATTCATCAGTATATAACATTATTTAGCCATTTTTTGTCTATCATTTTTTCTTGTGTAAATATATGTATTATAAGGTATGTACGTGTGTACTTTTCAGTGCTGGCCTGTTATAGGTCTTACGACTGTTGGCCAGCACTATAATAAAGGAAATTGAAATTGAAATTGAAATTATTATTATTATTATTATTATTACCACCGCGTCTTACTACCCGTTCGGGTTATACGCACTTACGCTAATGTGTAATGGTAGGGTGATTGTGAGATGAAATGGAGGACCTACAGTTTAACGTGGAATCCGAACCACGGTGGAGGCCTGGCATTCCCCACATTCACAAGATGTCTTGTCAGAGGTGAAGGAAGGGTTTGGTAATCAGATAAACCATTGCCGGGACCGAGGATTGAACCCCGGCCGCCAGCATAGAAGTCTAACACCTTACCCCTAGACCGCCAGGTCACCCAGTCCAGTATCACATGAAAGTTCAATGAACTGTTGTTGTTTTTTTTCCATTTGTCAACACTTCTGGCAAAACCTCTCTATCAGAAAATGGATCCCCGATTCAGTCGTGAGAGTAAATATTTTCCAAGAAATAGGCAGTACAAGTCATGAACCAAGTTTTGGCAAATGACGTTTAAAAATCTTGCCCCCACCTCTGCTCTAACAATCATGTATACCACTGGTTTAAAACCTCTGACCTAGACGATACCAAACCAGAGTTTGATATCCCTTTCCTTGACCAATAGTGCTATTTTTTGATGAGATGACTATATCACGCTAGGATGCCATGGTAGCTCTGCTGACAGCACTTTTGGCATCTGTAGGGTCTGCCACCCTGGCTTCACTGTGTATTATTATGGCAGTGTCTCGTCAACCAGACTGGCAGCGATGCCAGGTGTTGGATGTAACATTGGTTTCTTTGTTTTGTAACCAACAACGCTGCCAGCAGTGTTGCCGTGCTATCCTAGTGTGATTTGGCCTTAAGAAACAGTTATCTTCTTAGCTAGGTTTCAACACAACAGGAGACATTGTAGTTATATTCTACGGCTATTTTCTCAGAATGTGATATGCATCCGTTTTTATAGTCAACCGTGGTTTTGCATCCGTTTTTATAGTCAACCGTGGTTTTATATTTATATCAATGGTCCATAACCACAGCTTACCCATTTAGAGTGCACTGCATAAACCTCTTGGCGGCCATTTTTAACTGATAAATTAATGTCGCACCAAAACTTATAATAAATGACAAACTCAGACAACCACCTACCCATCTAAAACTAATTGAATTACATAAAATAGAGTTTAGGCTCAACCACGCAACGTTGCCAAATATTGTCTTTGCTAGTACAAAGCAACATGCTACCTGGCAGTCACCTTTGTAGAAATTATTGTTAAGGCCTGGCAAGCAGATCCCAGAAGGCAGGCTTAGAGCGGACTCCCTGGGGACCAAACCTCCGTGAGTATAGGATCGGCTCTTAATTCAACCACTGTGTTGACAAAGTGAATACCTTGAGTTCATCTACAGTAGCCCCGTGGCTTCTTTGGTGCTGACTGACAGCTCACAGCTGATTTCTGACAGCCAACATTCAGGTATATACCTAAATGTTGACTGTCAGAAGTGACAGCTGCTAAACACATGTTTTTGCGGATCATCTGGTTCGGCGTAGGGATACATAATTTGGTCTGGTAACTTTTCAAAGCCGTCAGCTCTCAGCTGTGAGCTGTCACTCGGCACCAAAGAAGTCATGGGGCTACTGTAGAGGCAACCAAACCAATTTATTTTCTCAAGCTAGTCTCAAAACTTATCCTGGCTATCCCACATTTAATTGCACTGTTGTTCTAGATATGAGAAAGCAAGAATTGAGTGAAAATGCACCCAAATATGTGCAGAGAAAGAACTGGAAACCCCTTAGTATGACTTAACGGGATTCAAACCCCAATCTTCCAGTTGCCAGGAAACTAAAGACTAAGTGAGCTTGATGTTTACTCTGTGTGATCAATGATGCAGGTAACAAGTATGTTAAGCTTATGATTACTTTCAAAGTCAGAGTTCACTATTGGCTATATGCCAAAGTTAAACTAGTAAATTGTCT
This sequence comes from Timema douglasi, assembly GCA_901482245.1. Lineage (NCBI taxonomy): Eukaryota > Metazoa > Arthropoda > Insecta > Phasmatodea > Timematidae > Timema > Timema douglasi. The sequence goes on from CABEEJ010003685.1 coordinate 54,872, forward strand.
ATACAAATAAAGTTATTAATATTTTCTTTATTTGTGACTCAATTTTGTTGAAAGAATAAGGCATCTCTATGTAAATAACTTTCAAAATAGCCAGTGCAATGTATTTCAGTGTTTTAGGAGGTTCTTGGAGTGGGTCATTTTATTATATTTATTCATTTGAAAATCAATTTGACCCATCATCAATTTATAACACACATGAGTCCCCTTAATTAGATTAGTTTGTGAAAATACCATTATTTAGGTTAAGAACACTTAGCAAAAAGCAGTTTTAAAATCAATGTAATTATTAATTTAAGTCTGAATATTTAAACAAGTTTTATTCTCAAGTGTGTTTATTGAGTTTCTCTAGTAATTTAAATTATCATTAATTAAATTGATGATGGTGACCTGGCGGTCTAGGGTTAAGGTGTCAGACTTCTGTGCTGGCGGCCAGGGTTCAATCCTCGGTCCCGACACAGATTTATCTGATTACCAAACCCTTCCTTCACCTCTGACAAGACATCTTGTGAATGTGGGGAATGCCAGGCCTCCACCGTGGTTCGGATTCCACGTTAAGCTGTAGGTCCTCCATTTCATCTCACAATCACCCTACCATTACACATTAGCGTAAGTGCTTATAGCCCGAACGGGTAGTAAGACGCGGTGCTAATAATAATAATATTAATTCATTTTTAAGTATTTTCATTGAGTTTCTCTAGTAAATTAAATTATTATTAATTAAACTGATAATATTGATGCATTTTTGAAACAAAAAACTTTTTACAAAAAGTAAATCACAATATAGTTAAACAAAAAGCAATTCAAAGTTTCAAGATTGGTAACAGTTGAAAGTTCATAATTGCAACACCCTTAAGGTGAGGTATTCGTGTGTGGCAATAGCTCCCAGTTAAGGAGATATATTTAGCACACACAAGTCACAACATTCTTGTGCTAAGTTTTAATGCATAAGATATGATTAGCACTATATACGTCAATGTCAGCTTGCTTGTACGCTTCACAGATAAGAAAAACTGAAGTGAATATACAAATAAGGAAACAAAAACTTGTGAAACTCTTTAAAAAGAGATAAGCTTAGATAAGATAAACAAATAGTTTGACATGTGTGAACAATTGAGCCTTCTAAAATAATATGTATTCCATATTATGTATAATTGTAAATACCAGTTATATCCAAAAACCCTAATATTGTTTCGATACAAATAGGATAAATTAATATTTTTGAATGTTTTGACACTTATTTATCCAAAGCTAGAGCAGACATGTGAAAAGATTGTGCCCTGAGGAATGATTGACCCAAGTTTGGTTCAATTCCAACTACATAAGCTCCAGATTTATGGTGTCATATCACTCATAAAGGAATGAAAACTTAGTCTATGTAGTGTTCTGTTCTGATTATCAAGTGCCAAATATAAAATACCAATGTTTACAACTACAAAAAGCTTGGCATCCTTGGCTCAATTAATATATACTAAAAGAATAAGAAGGGTATATATTAAATAGCATTAAGGGAGTAAAGAAATATTTAGAAAAAATAGGTGTTTTTTTTGCAATATATTGATAACATTTTACTGCTTTGAGTACTATTGGCCGGTATTTATATATTATCTATCAAAAGTGACAGATGCAGATTACAAGTCAATGATTTCATTAAAAAAAACTTTTATTTTCAAAGTTCTGATAACTTTTTTAGTAGGATTTCCACTAAAGAATCTTTTATGTCAAATAAAAAAAATTCCAAAATGGTTTGTCATTGATTTTCTAACAAATGTCAAGAGTTTAATTCTCTTTTTTAGGCACTTAGCACACTAGAGGATTACTAAAACCTGGAACACCACTTTAGGAGCTTTGAATCACACAATATTCCTTCACACATTGTGAACAATATAATTATATTAAATACATACAACAATGGTAATAATGGATAAATTTAGATCATGTTGCCAAAATAATTTAGTGCTATTTCAAAGGATAGAATATTTTTCAGACATGATACTAAATAGTGGTTTTCAATTAATATTTCATAACTTGGTGATTTCTAACCTTTTTTTTATGAACGGTGTCGTTACTGGGAAGTAGTTGTAAATCTAAACTGATTTTGATCAAAGTTGGTATGGAAAAAATACTATTCTAACCTGAACAATGAACTTGGCTCACAAAAACTCATGACCAGGAAGTTAATTTCATGACATTTCCGTGGCATTCATGACCAAAATCTGATTTCATGACTCATGACTGGAACTTGTCTGATATAGCACCATAAACGTAGGGACGCGACCACGGCACATTGTGGCACTTCTAAAGTAGCCATCACACAACATTTCTTGTTTTAGCTGTTTCTCTAGTATCACAAACCATTCTGGTCATATTTTTCGCTCAATGAGTGTTTTCTGTTATTGAGCTTAACATATACACCAATTAAAAAACCTATTCATAACTGACATATTAAGTGGGTGTACCTACATGCGTAACAGTTAAATAAGTCCACAAATCTATCAACTAAGGGTACACTGTAATATGTTACATTGTTCACACATTAAAGAAACATATTTACAAGTTTCAAGAAGTACCTATCAGGCATATATTTTCTAGCCCCACCCCATAGTTTTCCTCTTATTAATGAGTAGAAAAATATTTATTTTACTTTGAATGGGGGTNGGGGAATCATTTAATTTTGTAATAGTGTTTGTATAATTCCAAATCATATAAAGACTTGTGAGTCCATAATATAAATGTTGCCACCACCTAATTTTAAGGAAAAATGTTACATGATTGCTCATGTTACATTGTATTTCACCTTACTCTATATTTCATCTTAATCTGTAGTAATATAGAAATAATAAGCTCCCGTAACATGGGCTCAGAACCAACATATTTCCATGTGCCAGCAATCCTTATTCAAATGTATATTAACTAGTGAGCAAAGATGTGAAAAATGGTCAAATTTATTAATGATTTTTAAATGTTAAAATACAATTACTTCAATTGTGCTGAGTTATGCATTAACTTGGTATCATCTGATGTTATACGAGTAGCATGAACAAATGTGTGTGTGTGTGTGTGTTTCAAATTATCTGGCAATACATCTAATTTGTGAAAATAGTTATATTCAATAATAACTACTACTCAAAATGTGTGAATTTCAACATGCTTTGAATGCATAGGTACCCAACATTTTTAAAAAATGAGATTACTTTTGTACTAGTAATGTAAATTCAATTTAAGAGTTTAAAGCAGGTTTTTGTGGTAAATATTTTTTTAAATCCTATACATTTTTCATAGAGGTGGTAGTGGGTGTTATTTTTTTATTTAATTACAGAAATATATTGTATTGAGCATAAAAAAAGTTTTTAAAAAGACTTGTATGTTTGAATCATCAATGTTTGAATAAAAACAGACATCCAAAAATTGAATGTCACAATTTTCAAAGAATACCATGACACTAGTGTTAAGCTAGGAGACAAAAGGTACACTTAGTTAACAAAAAAGAAATCAAGCATACTTCAGACGGCAAAAAACTTTTCTTTTTCAGTCTAATTTTAATTCTGTAGGCATGACCATGCCAAAATGACACAACCTAGACATATTCACCAAACTCGTGAGAAAGGAGACTTCGGTGATATGGTGTTTTGACAAAAATGAAAATAGCAGAAAATATGATTTTGTAAAGGTGTGTGTGTTCAATAAATTATAGCAATTATAATGGTTTGAAAATTTCAATTTTGATTACAATTGGGAATGTTGAAATATAAGGATTTATAAAAAATAAAATGTTCTGCATTGTCCTAGCATATGCTGGGTGGCCACTCAAATTCTAGAGTAAAATTCCACCGGTTTTGCTGACAAAAAAAATCCCAATTTTTTTAAATGCTTTTCCTCTAAAATTGTGAGCCTTTAAGCAAATAATTCAGAATGATATTATTATTATTAGCACCGCGTCTTACTACCCGTTCGGGTTGTACACACTTATGCTAATGTGTAATGGTAGGGTGATTGTGAGATGAAATGGAGGACCTACAGTTTAACGTGGAATCCGAACCACGGTGGAGGCCTGGCATTCCCCACATTCACAAGATGTCTTGTCAGAGGTGAAGGAAGGCAGAATGATAATGTTTTGTAAAATGTGTATTGAACATGCCATGAAAAAAAAATTTGTACTTGAGCAAGTATTATGATTTACACTCTATAATCTCAGTTATGTATTAAACAAATTTAAATTATTTCAAGATGGGCCTTTGTTTAAAAAAAAAAAATCTTATCTCCTTTTAGATTTTGGTACAAGCCAGCACAGGGAGGACCCATATCTTTCCCCTAAGAAAACAGGATATAATCATGGAATTATTCTACATCTTTGTCATACTTTTATTAAAGTTTGGCTCGGAAAGTCATTCCACTTGTGATGTGTGCAGTGGATTGGTCAATCCCACAAAATAGGCCAACTTGGCTTCCAAAAATCTTGGTAGGGATATTAAAATTTTCTAACATTTTTACTTTCTCTCTATCTTACAGGTAGAGAAAGTATGGTGATCGTCAAAAAACCGAACTTGAGATTTTGATGAATCTTGACGTTTCATGACTCCCTGAATCCGAAAAAGTGGTTTTTGAATTTCCGTCTGTCTGTCTGTACCTCCAACTAGAGCCTAAACTATTTTACTGTGAGTTAAAACTTGGTATCTAGGGTTTTCATAGGGCTGCCCCGAGGGATTTTTGGAATTGGATATCTAACCCTAAAATTAAGGGTAGTTTACTGAAGGGAAAAAAGAGAAAAAGTCAATTTTCTCAAAATTGGCTCTAAACGATTTTTATTAAATTTCATTTCAGCAAAATGGCTTTAAGGGCTCCGGTCTGATGCATAAATTAACATTTTTTATAATATCTCTGAAATTATTTTTAGATATGAAATTACTTAGCATTACAAATATGTATATATATTTATAACACAAATATTTTTATAAAATCAATAACTTCAATCTATAAGCAATTATATATATAAACTTTTTGGACATTAAAGTATAAATATTGCGACCGTAAAAAAAATCTAACCTGAAATGTTGATGGATGTCGACGTCTCATGACCCCCCGGAACCCTAAAAAATAGTCTTTGCAATGCCGTCTGTCTGTGTGTATTAAAACTTAAAATTTATTTTCTGTTATTAAAAGAATGATACTGTGCACCATACTGACTTTCTCTTTCCTTTACCTCAACATAGAGACATTAGTTAAATTTCGTATATATGTGAAACATAGTGGGAAAAAGAGAATCGCATACTATCAAAGAGCATCAATGAAATACTATAAGCCTACACAGTTACAGAAAGAGGAACATCTGTCCACCAAAGAGCATAATAATCAATAATCAATTTCAAATATACCTCAATTTAAAAATTAAAATATTTGATTATAGCTCTGCAACCACCGGTTTTATAAATATATATTTTAAATAAAATAAATATATTTTTACTTCTTACATTTTTTCAATGGTAAGGTAATCCGTATCTCAAAGAGTTACAGCATGGCGTCTACTCAACTTGACCAATGAAATCCCCGACTTTTTCCCTGATCATTTCCTAAAATTCCCCACTAAAATGTATGTAACATCCTTCTGACTTCCCCCGCCCCCCACCACCCTAAACCGGTCGATTTTCTATTAATCTTTTTTATGAATAATAATAAGTTTTAAAATTTTAATATTTCTTTTAAATTTGTATTAAAATTGTTTACTAGGAATTAAAAATATATTACACAGCTACAAACAAAAAAAATGACATAATTTACTGATTTAATGATTTGGGTATTTCATATTTTGAGTAAAATATAATTTTCCCGGATTTTTATTGTGATTTACCAAATTCCCGGCTTATTCCCGTTTTTTTCCGATCACTTCAAATTCCCGGCTAATTCCCGTTTTCCCTGATTTTCCTGGATAGTAGACACCCTGTACAGAGATATGACCTCAAAGTTATTTTTACTCTGAAAAATGAGTCACCATTATTTTAGTTATGTAAAGAGTACCTATATATGAATTTCAATCAAAATGATTACAGCTGGTTTTGAGAAAATTGATTTTCTATATTCTCGCCTTGAGTAAACTACCTTTAATTTTCAGGTTGGATGTATAGTTTAAAGACTCCTCAGAGGAACCCTATGAAAACCGTAGATACTAAGTTTTAGCCCCATCGGTAAAATGGTTTCAGCTCTAGGCTGAGATACAAAACAAAAATAACTTTTTTACGTTGAGTTGGCCCATGACACTTCAATATCCATCAGTCTCGGATTCAATAGTTGGTACGATCACAATACTTTCTCTAGACAGGTTGTGAGAAAGTTAAAATCATATATATCACTTTTTTGCGACTTACCAAATATCGGCCTGTGACAGTTTGACAACTACTGACCAAAAGTGTTATTTTTTTTGCAATAGACTGGACGTATGATGGGGATCAGGGTTTGATCCGGGTCAGGTACATTGAGAGTGATTCATGCTCAATGGTTTCCCTCTCTCCCTATCTCATGTGATCGCTCTCTCTACACAAATGTGAGTGCACTCCCTCTAAATTCAACCTTCTTAACACATTCACATTTTTAATGCATAGGCGTATACCCAGATGGGTAGTAAGACGTGACGCTAAAAAGAAAGTATAATAGTGTTACTTGAAACTACTTTTAAATAATGTCTAAAGGAACGTTTGTAAAGGGATGGTATAACAGTTTTACTTTTTTATTATTTTATTATTACTTAGCACCGCATCTTACTACCGTTCGGGTTATACGCTTTAAGTACTAATTACGCTAATGGATTAGGAATTGGGAGGGTTGAATTAGAGGAAGTGAACCCGCATTTGTTGGAGGGGGAATGGAAAACCATTTAGGAAAAACCACCCCCAGTTCACCCGGCCGAGATTCGAACCTCGATCTCCCCGTTCTCAGCGGTCGAGCTTCAACACGACTAGCGCGTTAGCCAACTACGCCACCGAGGCGGGTAACAGTTTTACTTGTAACAGCTTGTATGAGATATTGCTATTTGAATATTTTACCATGAGATTGTATAACAGTGCTATTTAAGCTGCTTGTGAGTCGCTGCTAAAATTACATTTTGTCATGAGATGACAGTGTTAAATGTTGATGATGACTGGGGATATTCCTCTTTACTTTTGATTAAAATAAAAATAAATTCTCATATTTTAATGTATTCATTTAATATTACTCATAATGGTCATAACTTTCTCATTTCTTATTTTACAATCTTTACCTTAAATCTCTGCTGCATTTTATGAATAATATTTGTTGATTTACAAACTATTACTTTTTTAATTGGTATATATAACATAAGGATAGTTATTTACATAATGCTAAGGAGAATATTGAATTGAAATTTAGGGTGTCTTAAAATAAACCCAACAAAAATGTGACCCGCTTGGTGGCCGAATGGTCTAAGGCAGGGGTCTCCAAACTATAGCCTGTGGGCCACAAGATTATATCCGGCATGCCCCAAGATTTTATCAAAAAATAAATTAATTTCTCTTCATTATCTCTTAACCACGCAGTATATTTTACACACCCAGTTCTCGTCCGCATGTCTGCTCCCCCCCCTCCCCCCGGCACCAAGCCAGTGGTATCAGAATTGCAAGCCCTCATTTTCAGTCGCATGCACCATATGATTAAAACCCTTAAACCACAACATAAGAGACAGCTGGTGTCACTCCCTATACCTACAAGAGAATGACTTGTGACAATTTTAAGGTAGTTCCAAGTCTTATGGCAATGGGTAATGAAAGGAAAGTCATCAAAGATAATGCATAATTTTTCAAATAGTTTTATTATTATTATTAGCACTGCGTCTTACTACCCGTTCGGGTTATACGCACTTACGCTAATGTGTAATGGTAGGGTGATTGTGAAAGATGAAATGGAGGACCTACAGTTTAACGTGGAATCCGAACCACGGTGGAGGCCTGGCATTCCCCACATTCACAAGATGTCTTGTTCAAATAGTTAATTATATTAACTACTTATTTTAACATAAATGATTACATATAAATGGAGTCATTTCTCACAGAGAAGAATCAACCCCAATCACTTTTTATCAAACACTGAACGGCTTTGGAAAGTGACATTTTTTTGCAGACAACCGGCCATATCAATCAATTGAATTTGAAGTTGCAAATTGAAACAATTAATATCTATTCGCCCATGTCAAGGCATTAAATGCAAAAATTACGGTCCTTGAAGAACAGGCAAACGTCCATAGCTTGTTTCATTTCCGGTGTTCTGAAAAATTTCATGAAGAATGTGAAGTAGAATTTCCTTCTTCGTTCGCATTAAAATTAACTTCTGACTTTGATGGAAAAACAAATGAAAAAAGGCTGTTTTAAAATCGATTTGTATGCAATGTTGAAACACTACCAAATCAGTTTCAAATGGAAACTATTGATCTTGAATCAGTTGACATGCTGAAACAAGTATAAAGAAGTATATTTTGTCCAATTTTATAAATCTTTGCAACCCGAGTAGTTTCCGAATTTGAGGCTATTTGCTTGTGGAGTTGTGTCAGTTCCTGGTTAAACAAACTGTGTAAGCAAAAATTAACCAAGGATGAAGTATGTCAAGGCCAACTATCGAGCAAGTTTATCTGATAAGCATTTCAAATCTATTCTAATAATGTCTTCCATTGATTATTATTATTATTATTATTATTATTATTTAGTACCGCGCCTCACTACCTGTTCGGGTTATACGCTTTAAGTACTAATTACTCTAATAGATTAGGAGTTGGGAAGGTTGAATTAGAGGAAGTGAGCCCGCATTTGTGTGGAAGGAGAGTAATATTAAAATAAAATTACTGTTTTAAGCCTAAATTGTAGATACATAGTATATTATTAGGTTCCTTTCCAAACAAGATTAACCCAAACTTCATTCCAGTACATTACTTGGCTAACTTCATCTAACCTTGCTAATGTTCCATTCTCTGATAAATTAGAATCTCAATTATTATTATTATTATTAGCACCGCGTCTTACTACTTGTTCGGGTTATACGCACTTACGCTAATGTGTAATGGTAGGGTGATTGTAGAGATGAAATGGACGACCTACAGTTTAACGTGGGATCCGAACCACGGTGGAGGCCTGGCATTCCCAGAGTCTCGATTAAAATTCACAAATAAACTATTTGCCTTTGTTGTTTATGATGACATCATAAAGTAAGGGGTCATGGGTCGAATCTAATTGTCTCTGGATCAAACACCATGTTGGTATAGGCAGTCGTGTTTCATGGATTTCTACATCGGGGCGGCTGCATTTGCATGGGGGGAATTAAAAAATTTAAGCCTTAAAAGGGCCTTTTAAGGTCATCCTGAGCTTCTGAAAATGAGATATAAAGAAATCTCCCTCCCCCCACGACAAAATACAGCCGTAAAAACTGAACATTTTGAAAAACACAATATTGTGTTAGCATACTTCATAGCAGTCACTGCCGACCGGACGTGTCCTACAGCTTCACTTAAATGTGTCCGGAAAGAAGATTCACTATTTATATTACACTCGGTGTGCAAATGCTGTGACTTATTTTAAATTATTGCATGAAAATAAATTATTAAATTCGGTGTATACAATCAATAGCTGTCATAAAACAAATGCTGTAGTTAAATCACAATATCACTCAAGTTTTAACTGGGTTATTTTACATCAAGTTAATTCTTCAGTCTTTGCGAAGTTCAAACTTGTCTAGCTCTTGTTCATTGAAGTCTGCCATGTTGTGAATCAAAATTTTATCTGCACTTAGCATACCTAGAGCTGTAAGATGTTCCTCTCACATTGTACTTCTCAGATTGGTCTCGATTCTTTTAAGTGTGGAAAAACATCTCTCTTGGGTCTGATGTAGTCATCGATGTTGTTAAAATAATTATCAGTAGACTAAATCTTATATATAAAATTCTCGTGTCACAATGTTCGTTCCCGTACTCCTCCGAAACGGCTTGACCGATTCTCATGAAATTTTGTGAGCATATTGAGTAGGTCTGAGAATCGGCCAACATCTATTTTTCATACCCCTTAGTGATGAGGGTTGTCCACCCTTAACATTTTTCTATAA
>CABEEJ010003685.1:65585-77752 GCA_901482245.1 Timema douglasi
GGTTATACGCTTTAAGTACTAATTACTCTAATGGATTAGGAATTGGGAAGGTTGAATTAGCGGAAGTGAACCCACATTAGCATGGAGGGAGAGTGGAAAACCATTTAGGAAACCCCCCCCCACCCCCCAGTTCACCCGACCGAGATTCGAACCTCGATCTCCCCGTCCTCGGCAGTCGAGCTCTACCCGACAAGCGCATTAGCCAACTACGCCACCGAGGTGGGTGATAGACTGAAGTTTTCATGGAAACACTGAGAATGAAATAGTTTTTGTGCAGCCAAATATTTGGCAAATCCGAATCTTTTCTGTGCTGGAAATCAAATGGTATCAAACATCTTTTTTCCAGCAACAAATTTATTTTAAGAATTTTTTCTTTTCTTGAACATTTGTGCTTCATCTGCATGGTCTAAGTCTGGAGTGAGTTCATTTCTAGTTTTCACTAAGTCATGAGAAGTTTACAATGCTGAATAAACCATCAAGGAATTTGTATTTCGATTCTGCGTCTGATCATACAGTATATCGAATATGAGGCATGATTCCGTGATAAAATGATAGCCAAAATTGGAAATCTTCATTGTTTAACATACATAAAGACCTTTTGCTGCATCAACAGTTGCATGGTTGCTGGTTTTCTGCAGCTCTTTAAGGCAATCTTTAAGAGCAGCTTTGTTTTCAAAAACAGTGTTCACTACCCTGCTATTGAAGTTCGACTTTGTACTTGAAGGTCGAGGAATACGGTGAGACACACCAGAACGCGACCACCACATTATAGGAGAACTACCCGCCTCGGTGGCGTAGTTGAGCTCGACTGCTGAGGACGGGAAGATCGAGGTTCGAATCTCGGAAGGGTGAATTGGAGTGGGGGTGGGGGGAGTCCTAAATGGTTTTCCACTCTCCCTCCACGTAAATGCGGGTTCACTTCCTCTAATTCAACCTTCCCAATTCCTAATCCATTAGAATAAATTAGTACTTAAAGCGTATAACCCGAACGGGTAGTAAGACGCAGTGCTATATTATTATTATTATTATTTTAATATTAGATTTATGCTGCGCGTGTCTGTTCTGATGTCCACTACATTTCCATTTCTAATGAAGTTTTGTGCAAGTTTGCTGAATGTAAAAATGTTTGTCTAAAGAGTACATACAGTTCCTAGGTTTTGTCCCAAATATAAATATATTAATTCAGTTTTGTTAAATACTCTTTAGGTTATATAAAGTACGACTTGTTTGAACCCAAGGTGAGATTCTTTTTTTTTTTATATATAAAATTAAGTAGGAGAAATGTCATGTTTTATAACACACTCACCCAGTACAACAAACTAATTTCAAATTATAACTAAACAAATGTTATGAAAAAGTCCTAAATCGTTAAAAAAAACTTACAAATCTCACTCAATTGCTATTCTGAAGCAAATCCTACAAAGTCCTAATCTATTTAGGCTGTCCTGATACTGTACTTCACTTTCTTCTAACCAAAGTATTCTAAAAATAGTTAAACAGAACTTTTATGTATTCACACATGAAAGGTTAGATTAATATTGGTAGGTTTTTTTTCTCCACACATAAAAGATTGGTCCTACTATTCAAAGAACTAAATGTTTTCAAGTGAATCAGTGAACACTACTCAACCTAAAGAGGGTGTGGCTATAATTAGAATTTTATTTTTCAAATGAAGAGAATAAAAATGTGTTTTATCGCACATAGACATATTATTTACAAAAAAAGGCTATATTACAATTATATCCAACCAATTTTTGCAAACGACTTCACTTGAAGACCTTACTCCTAGAACAAATTATACTTCAAGTGTCAAAACCCTACAACTGTCACTTCCATAATAATTAATTGTTTTTAAGTCCACAGTTGGAAAAATATTTGAACTAGTATTAAATGTTTAAACAAAATCAAACGTATGCCCAAATAACACAAGACTAAGAATAATAAGAGTCTTAAAATGTTTAAATCATTTCCACGTGCTTATCAAAATAACATAGGGTTCCCGCGAAAGTTTGAGATAAAAATGATTTAGGGCTACACATATTATTTTGGAATTTAATAACATAAATAGTAGAATATTTGGCATTTGCCTAATCATGCATACTTACGGCGAGAAATTGATCCTTTAGTTCTTGTAATTCATCATCACTTAATTTACCAATATTCATAAACGAAGACGCCATCTTCGCATTGAGCTCCGCTGATTCACTATTCGAGTTGGAGTGTAAATCACGTGATATAAGATTCAAACGAAGAGCATTGCTTAAAAAAGCTCTGTACTCTGTAAGCGGCAACATAACTGTTGAAATAAAAACAGTCAAGTTTCGATCCAGAAGATCAACTGATTAAAATATAGCGATTACTAAAGATTAGATGAAGTGTCAACTATTCATTATAACGCCTACATATTTTATAAGATAAAATATTTCATAACATTACTTAATATTATGATCAATGGGAGCAATGCATTCAAATAATAGTGAATGTATATTATTATATAAACATATAGTTAATTATTATTTTATCATTATTTATGCTTAAATTTAACATAATATTTGTTTTACAGCAATATAATATTTCAAATTATAATTATATCTATTATTTATACTAATAATAATATTAAAAATTACGTGTATACATAGCAAGGGGGTGTATGATGAGAGACTGAGAAGAACACTAGGGCTGAGCGTGGAGCTGAATATGGAACGGATCACCTTCTAGTGATTTCAGAAGTTGAATTAGATAGGAATTTTGTGATAAAACAGCACAAGAGTAGTAAGTTAATAAGAATGAAAGTGGAAAAGTTGCAGGATAAAAGTGTGAGAGCGCAATATAAAAGATTGCTGGACGAAAAATTAACTTTACAAGAGCATGAATGGAATGTCAAAATAAATGGTAGTGCTATTGAAAAAACTTCGAACAGTATAAAAGAGGCTGTAGTTGAGTGTGAGAAAAATTTGTGTGGATCTGCGATGATGGAAAATTTAAAAAAAGATGAATTTTGGAATGAACAAGTGAAAGAAGCTGTGAGATAAAAGAAAAGAATCAGTAATTAATGGATGCTGAAGGCGTGTGGTTTGAAAGGGAATCCAATATTAGGTCAATGGGAAAGAAGTTTCTTATGGTGGTTTGGGCATTTTGAGAGGATGATTATAGATCGAGTGAAGAAACAAAAATATGAAGGTAAAGTGTATGAATCAAAAGGAAGGGGTATTGTTGTAGATGAATATGGGAAAGAAAGAAACATAAAGAGTTTTAAGAATAAATGAGCATGTATGACTCGGTGTAAAGATTTTGTTGAAGTGAAAGAAGTATGCAAAGATAGTGAAGTGTGGATAAAATTAGTGAGGATGGATTAAGTTCGAAGTTGTTATTTGGGCTATATTCATAGTTTCTTGCCTATCCCATAAGGGAATGGCTTGATTATGTATGCATGTGATAATATTAATAATAGTATAACCATAATTATTAAAGTAGCCTAATAATAGTAGCATTATTATTAATAATAATTACTTACTCTATGGCATTAGGAACTCAAAAGTGTATTGTCGCACATACACAAGTACTCCACCTATCCTTTCATGAGCTAACTCTATCCAATCTTCCACATTACACCCTATTAGTATCTTGAGCTAGTTCTATCCAATCCACCTCACTACACCCGATCTCTTTCATGACCTTTCTAATGTTATCCTCCCACCTACGTCTTACCAATGGTCTCTTTCCATCGGGTTTGCCAGTCAATATGTCTTGCCCAGTGACGCACCCAGGATTTGTTGTTGAGGGGGGAAGGGGTGTAATTAAAAACACATAGTCATGGCAGCATTTTCCTTTTCATCCAAGGCCGAACTTAAACATATTATTGCAAGTAACGTTTCGATTTTAATTTGGGTTCTCAACTTGGTTTTTGTTAGTTTCATGTGGCTAAATAGCTGATCAACGTCTGCTTTGGAGTGGGAAACTAAATAATAGTTGTAGCAGAGATTATTTTATTTAGCACCACGCTTACTGCCCTTTTGGGTTATACGCTTAAGTACTAATTATGCTAATAAGTTTGGAATTGGAAGGGTTGACTATAGGGAAGGTGAAACCGCATTTGCGTAGAGGGAGAGTGGAAAGCCATTCAGGAACACACCCCCCACCCCAGCTCACCCAAGTGATATTTGAACCTCGATCTCCCCGTCCTTGGCAGTTTAGATCAACATGAAACTAGCGCATTAGCTAATTACGCCATTAAGTTGGGTTTTATCAAAGTTATATAAAATTATTTTCACCCATTTAATCTCTGTAAGTACATACTGCTGTCCATAAACTGAACAATCTGTAGCCTTAGTCTATTTTAAATAATATGGAAGAAATAACTTAATTTTTTAAAGAGAGAGAAATAAAAATGCATTAACCTAGATTTATTAAATGTAAAATCAATAAGCAGATAACACAATATAGGTGCATCTCATCCACTCTGCAGTGCACAGTGATTATAGGTCAGTCCAGCCTCCTTGAACCTTTAGCGCAGAGCACTAAGATTACTTCTTTTGTGTCTACAGGATCATCTCTGTGTATATTTAAATTGGCCAGCCCGTTCGGTCTGACGTTTCCTATTGCATATCTGAAGTGATTTTTGATGCGCCGTAACGTCAAGAATGACCACCCGAAAACCCACACCTAGGGTTAGCGTGGCTATCCCTCCACACATGGACAAACCGGAAACCGTTCTTGCACTGAACCGGGCCTCCGGGAGACTTGTACTTCTCCACTTTGACGCGGAGTCCACACAGGATTTATATGGAGTATATCCTTGCGGTATTCTCCCCGGGAGTCAGAGAGACAGCAAAGTTTTGCAACCGATGCCTTTCTCCGGTACTCTGATCCCGTTTCCACTGGGAGAGCATCTGACCGATGGATTTCACGGGTAAACCCATCTCCTCCAGCTCTTCTTGGATGTCGCCAGGGTTTTTCCATGTCAGGAGTCCCTTCACCATGGCCCTGACCAGTCGCTCCCGTCCCAGCTCGTAGGACCAATGCTGGATTCCCAAGCTAGGCAAAACTTCTGGAAAGCGCTTTAAGCTTCCTCCAACCCACACTGGAGGCGCACTTGATCCCCCATCTACCTGACCACCTCCACAGGCTCTTGAACCTTGGATTGGATGGCCCTCGCCACCTTGGTATAGTCCTCCACATCACACAAGATGATGGAAGGGTCATCCCCTTGGCTTGGTGAGCCGGCACAGAATCACTAGTACCAGGCTGGGGTGAAGCACGGCTTGCGTTGTTGCCCTTAGGTTTCCACCGCTTCCCACCTTTGCCCAACGCTGCCGCACCCTGTCCCGGGCCACCGTTTACCTCACTCATATCAACAAAGATACCAACTATGTGGTTATGGTTGTCCCCCGGTAGTTTCCTGGTGTTGTCGACTTGACCCCTTCGGCAGATTCTTACGGTCTGAAGTACCTTAGGCTCATCATCGGACCCCTGGCTGACTCGTCATGCATCAACGGAAAGTTTGGTTCTGAAGACAGTCCCTCCACGTCCACGGAACCACATGAGCTGTCGACCCGCGCGAAGCGTGTGACCCTGTCTTCCAAGTTTGAAGAAAATTCACACGGTTGTTTCTTACCTACCGACACCCATTGGCGGGAAGTGTCGGAGTTGACGCGGGTTTTTGAGGTCCTTGTGGTCACGCTCGTATCAGTGCCACTGGTAGCGTTTTCTACCACCGAAAGACGGCTGGGATCCCCTTGTTCAGGGCTTCGTTTGATACCACTAGGTTTCTTCTCATCTTGCTGGTGGGAGCTATCACCATCCTTCCCAGTTTGTGGGTTGCTGGCCCTGAAAAGGGCCTCTAGTTCTTTTTGCTGCCAGTGGCACGCACACCTCTGATAGTTGGAGGGGCCCCACTGGACTCAACCGCATCGGTATTGCTAGGGGCCGGCACTGACCAACAAGCCGAGGCCTGAGGATGCAATACTGAATGCCCAGGTGTATCCGTCATTGGCACGCACGCCTTCGGTAGTTGAAGAGACCCCACTGATTTCAACCTGGTCATCTGCGCCCACCTCACCGGTAGTTGGGGAGGTCACTCTGGCCGCCGTGTTGTCCCTGGAAAGGGCCAGATTGTCACTCATCCTGAGAATGTTCAGTGACTCCTTTTGGCAGCCGCCAGTGGCACGCTGACCTCCAGTAGTTTGAGGAGCCCCACTGACTTCGCCAAGCTGGCTGCTTGTAGCACCCACCTCCCCGGTAGCTTGGGAGGTCACACCAGCCTTGGCGGCCCTTGAAAGGGCGGACTCGTCTCCCGAAGGTGACTCTTGCTGGGTTCGGTCAGCGGCACGCTCACCTCCAGTAGTTGGAGGGGCCCCGCTGGCTTCACACGGTTGGCTGTGTCTTTCCCCCACCTCCCCAGTAATTTGGGAGGTCACGCCAGCCCTGTTGGTCCTGGAAAGGGCAGATTCATCGCCCAAGGGTGACTCACGCTTGTTCGGATAGTGGCGCGCTCGACTCTGGGATTTTTAGATGCCCAGCTGGCTTTGGCTGCGTCTGCAGGCTTGTTTCCCCTCGATAGGACAGCTGCCACTTAAGCATCGGCCTTCGAGATCGTGGTGGATCACTTGCCACCCGGCACAAGCTCCTTCCTAACCGGAGGAGCCTTCAGTCCCCGCAAACGGAAACCTGGGACTCCCCCTGCTAAGAAGGACTGTGACGAGAACATGATCTGTGTAGCACCCAGGCAAGTAGAGAGGGTGGTTGACACGGTCTGTGAAAGTGAGGAGAAAAGACGCAAGGGCCGAACAGTGAGGCACAATAAATGTTTTTGGTAAGAACAAATTAGGAAATTATTGTCATCTTAGTATAAATGAAAAATGGTTAGAACACGTAAAAGATCTTGTGTAATTGGGCAGAATGTTTTGTAAATATGTAAAGATAGATGGTGACATTGACAGACGGATGGATGAGAGAAGTTGGGTGTATATGGACTATTGCAAAGAATGAAGTAGTATTGAAAGAGGCAAATATGGTAGTATATAAAAGTATGTTAACGCCAACATTGTTTGATGGATGTGAAACGTGAGTTTTTCAATTGAAACACAAGAGCATGGTAAATACGGTTGGAATAAGATAGCTAAGAACATTTTTGTGGAAAAACTTCTATGGACAGAGTCAGTTATGAATGGGTGCTGAAAGAGTGTGGTTTGAAAGGGAATCCAATAGGTCAATGTGAAAGAGGCATCTTACGTTGTTTTTTATTTTATTTTTAATAACATAGATCGGTAAGTCTTATCGTTCTAAAATGTGCAGATCTTTATTTTAATAATGAAAGTATAAAACAAAAACAAAAGTATAAAAGTAATACTAACATTTTATATAATGCATAATAAAATAACTTGATTTTTAAAATACCGTTTACTACCACTGTGATAAAAGGCCATACCAGAAACGTCGTCCTTAAATGAGTGAATGGGTATAATCTAAATATGGTAATAAACGTCAATAGATCATAGTGACTTAGTATTGCCATTTAAATTGCCATACTCATTAATAAATTATCATTTAAATGTATTCTGTATATACATTAAATCAATTAAATTTTAAAAGTTATAGTAAAAATGTAGACACCCAAGCGTAGGTTGCTGTGCTTCTGTTAATCACTAATAAACCAACAATTTCACATCACACACTCTGCTTTGAACTATGAACGATTAAATACCGTCAGCACGCAATTAAACCTGCATAGTTCAGGAGTAGAGCATTGGTGCAATAAGCTAAAGGTCCCTGGCTCAACTCTCGTATTTAGGTGTCATTGTTTGATTATATTTAAATCGACCATGAAAAGTGGTACCGTATATAACCTACTGAGCCATTGGGGCCGTAGTAATAAGCAAGTACTATCAGAAAACATAGATAGCACAACTTGAGAGGAAATCAGTTTACAGTCTTTCTAAATTTGAATTCATACGAATGGTGAAATTTGAAAGCAGTACAGTGATTCCGCACCTCTTAGTTGTACAGCTGTTCACACACTCGTGAAAAGTTGGGAATCTTTGTGTACCCATGATGCATTGAAACGTCAAACATACAAGTGAAAATATTAAAATCAGTGAGAATTACTGTAATTAAAATAAAATTAGATATTTTACTTACTGCCTGGGTTTGATTTTGTCATCAATAAACAGTCGTTTTTCATCATCACTTTTGAAATACGCTATCTTGAGAATGGGCTATGTGTATAAATAAGGGATGTTTGAAAGTTTGCGCATGCCTTGATCGGGTCTTCTTGGCCGGTTTTCTGTAGAAGCACTGTAAAAGTTGAAATTATCTCTACTCTAGCAGTGTGGGCTCTACCAGCCACGTGGACTTGTTGTTATTGGATTAGAACCGTCACGTGGCCAAATATCAGCACTGTTCTCATTTTATAGCGAACGTGTGAATATACAGTAATACACACAGTAATCTATATACTTTAATGGATGGACATAAACACACTCCTTGCAACGAATCAAATCACGACGCGAAAGTTTGTCATCTGCTTGTCTGCAAGGGGACATATTTAACGGTTTCTTTCAATGTTCTTGTGCAAAAATGTGTTTCTGGTGACTAAAAGTATCATTGTTTGAAATTAGTGAAGTATTATATCCAACTTAGGTGAAGACACATTTATATTAAAATTATTATTAGCACCGCGTCTTACTACCCGTTCGGGTTATACGCACTTACGCTAATGTGAAATGGTAGGGTGATTGTGAGTTGAAATGAAGGACCTACAGTTTAACGTGGAATCCGAACCACGGTGGAGGCCTGGCATTCCTCACATTCACAAGATGTCTTGTCAGAGGTGAAGGAAGGGTTTGGTAATCAGATAAATCTTTGCCGGGACCGAGGATCGAACCCCGGCCGCCAGCATAGAAGTCTGACACCTTACCCCTAGNAAATCTTTGCCGGGACCGAGGATCGAACCCCGGCCGCCAGCATAGAAGTCTGACACCTTACCCCTAGACCACCAGGTCACCGACTTATATTAAAAGATATACAATTCAGCTTAAAGGTAATATCTTACAAATAAGAATACAATCTGTACTATATTAAAATATGAAGCTATCGCCCATGTTGTTTACATTTTGCCAAGACTACAATATATTTAAAATAGGTTATTAGCTTGTATATAATTTAGTTTCAGCGACAGTATTATATTTAAAGTTCGATAGTTAAAATGAAAAAAAAAGATTAAAAATTAATTACATTTGTTTGACTAACAAACTTTGTATAGTAGCTTTACATTTAAGTTATAGGTTTGTAGGTGTTATGTAGTTAGCAAGAAGGCTGTGAGTTTTGTTATTCTCTGCTCTCTCTTTTATTATTTCCGTTTCCGGTACGGTCTACTTTGTGATGGCGGCACTACTCTAAGTGCTTATTCTAATGGCCTATTAAATCTATTAACATCATGTCTAATCTTCTAATTATTAATAACCTTTTCAGTACAAACTAAAGTTAAGTTACAACGACTGGTGACGAGTGATTATTTTTTATTTTCAAGAACCCTGAGTTTATAATGTGCCTTATTATCGTGTGTGCAATTTTTCGTACATCAACAGTCTCGACATGCCTATGTTTGCCATTTTTGACTCTCATCTCGAGGACATCAAGTCATATTTTGCCAGATTTGAACATTTCTGCACCACTGAAACAATTGGAGCGGACGTAAGAGTGGCTTGGCTCCTAAGATGCATGGGCACAGTCGCTTACCAGGTCTTAACAGATCTCTGCTCGCCAGTCGCGCCGGGAACAAAGACTTTCGTCCAACTAAACTCTTCTCGAAACTCACTACGCTTCCATAAGATCTGTGTACGAAGAGCCTTTACCTTTAGTTGTCGCAAAGAGCGTGCGGGAGAGTCCTACGCGGCCTTCAGCCTATCTTTACGTCATCTTGCCACCATTTGTAGCTTCAGAACATTCCTGGATGACGCCCTAAAGTAGCAATTTTATCACAACATCTTGTCGGACAAGGTTCGCGACATGATCAGGAATGAATAGGGTAATTTCAGCGCGATGGTTGCTCTCGCCACCCGCTACGAGATCCCTGTACCAGCCACTGCACCGGCAAATGTCAGTGACAACCATAATCTCATCAACGCGGTTCGCCCATATCAACAGAAGAACAAGAAATTTAAGAAAAAGTTCCAATCCAGTCAAGAAAAAAAACCTCTGCTCTGGTTAGGACCCAATCAGCCCTCTCTAAGCACGTTATGTGCAGGTTGTGGTGGGCCTCATGCTAGGTCTAATTGTCCCTTCAATGATGTGCAATGTCATAACTGTCATTTTAGAGGACATATTGCTAAGGTTTGTCGCAGGGTCAAAACTTCCTCTCAGCGTCAAGGAGGTGTCCGTCAAATTCAGGAGGACATACCTTCAGTGTCTCTCCAAGCTACTACAGCTTGTGACTTGTACGTGGTCAACAGTAGTCAGGCACCAGCTCGCAGCAATGTTCAGTTGGAAGTCAATGGTGTACCTCTCACCATGGAAGTTGATACAGCGGCCAGCGCTGGTCTTAATGGTGAGCCAGTGTACCTTGCACATTTCAAACACCTTCTTCTGGTGAGTACCACTTCACTTCGTGGTTGCACTGGGCACGAACTAGATCTGTTGGGGAAACCCCTGTTAAAGTCTCGTATCAGGGTCAGTCTCCTACGTTACCCCTAGTAGTGGTTTGGGGCTCCTTCCCCTCACTATTGGGCATATCTTGGATCAGCCATATTCAGCTGGATTCTAACGCTATCTTTCCCATAAACTGTGTTCGGCAGTTACAAGGTGATGTGGTGGGCCTGCTCAGGAATAAATATCCCTCAGTCTTTAAAGAGGTACCAGGTGATGTTAAGAGTGTGGAAGTTAATGTAGTTCTAAAAGAGGGGGCCATTCCAGTATTCTATGGCCCTCGAGTCATTCCTATTCCTTTGAGGAATGCTGCTAAGAAGGCCCTTGAGGAAATGGAATCAAGCGGTTTTATTCAGAAAACCAATAGTCACACCTGGGGAACACCTCTGGTAATTGTTCCCCGGGCCAACAAATCTGCACGGGTGTGTGGAGATTTCAGCGTGACGGTAAACCCTCAGTTAAATCTTGAGCACTATCCTTTACCGTTTATCGATGACTTGTCTACTATTCAAGGTTCTGTTTTCAGTGTGCTCGATCTTTCCCAGGTTACCAACAGCTAAAGTTGGGACCAGCTTCTCAGGAAATTTTGACCTTGAGCACTCCGTATGGCCCAAACAAGTGCCTTCGCCTTCCATATGGTTTGTCTTCGGCTCCAGCCATCTTTCGAAGCGTCATTAGTCAGGTATTGGCTGGTATTGATTGTTTTATTTATTTAGATGACATATTAATGTCAGGTAACACAGCTGAGGAGTGCTTAAATAAAGTTGAAATTATTCTACAAGGGTTTGTAGAATATAATGTCACTGTCAAACTGGAAAAGTGCCATTTCCTAAAGCCAAGGGTTAGATTTTTGGGTCACATTTTGGATTCCCAAGGGCTGCATCCAGATCAGGACCGCATCCAGGCTCTCCTTCAAGCTAAATAACCTTCATCAAAATCTGAACTTCACTCGTTCATTGGGTTTGTAACCTTTTACGCAAAGTTCATTCCCAACATGTCCACTTTGCTTATGTCCGTTATATGACTTGCTCAAGCAGGATGCCAATTGGAGGTGGGAATCTGAGCAACAAAAGGCTTATCATCAGTGTCTTCAGGAATTTAGTGGCAATCAGGTGCTCATTATTTACTCTACTGGCTTGCCACTTAGGATGACAAGTGATGCCTCTCAGTATGGTGCGGGTGCTGTCATACCCACATCTTCCCCGATGGGGAAGAATGCCCTATCGCTTTCGCATCTAAGACCTTCTCCAATACTGAGAAAAACTACCCCCAGCACGAGCGTGAGGCTGCACCTATTATTTTTGGGCTTAAGAAATTTTGTAGCTGTTTGGCAGACCTTTTGAGCTATGCACTGACAATGCAGCGTTGGTGTCTATTTTTGGATCTAAAGCTAAAATGTGACCTCTCACTGCTCTTCGCCTACAACTTTGGGCCATCCTATTGTCAGCCTTCCAGTATAAGATCACATTTCGAAAATCTGAGCTGATTCCTCATGCTGATTTCCTTAGCTGAAACCCTCTCCCCGA
>CABEEJ010003686.1:0-26162 GCA_901482245.1 Timema douglasi
GTTTTAAAGAATTCTCACTTGGAAGCGCTGTTATCACTGGATATTTTAAGTTCTACCTGACTCGAGGAGCGCAACAAATCTCCCGTGTGTCTGTTATTTCCTTGTCTGTAGTCGAGACTCTTTCCATGTTCCGATGAGATGAGGTGAGATGATGGTGAATATGACGGCGTGAAGATCTTAACCTAACTTAAGCCTAATTAGACAAACCCTGGCGACCATGGCAATTATATCCCTTTCTAGAAAAATCCCCATCCAATAGCTGGAATTCGAACCCAGGACCTCTGTGTTAGAACTCAAGGCCTTTGACCACTATAGGAGGTCGTTTAGGAATGCTGGTAATGGAGGGTCAGGATTGTACTCCCAGCTGGGTTCACTGTGATGCTTTTCCTATAATTAATCCCCCATTCTCGTCCTAATGGCGAGGTTTAATTATTTTTCCTGAAAAAAAACTATTCATTTAATGAAAAAAACAAAACAAGGTAAGTAAATACATAATTTTATCAATTTTTTTTAATAAGCAGTATACCGGTCTTCCAACCCAATTTACTCACACATGAGGCATACAGGCACTTACAAAGTTCTCGGCTAGTCGTGTTAGGATACTAACTGTACATCCCTCACCACTCTCTTTCAACTAATTATATCGTCCGTTTTTTTGAGCTGATGGTAACATTAATTCGTGCCTTGTATAACATATAGGGGTAGCACAGTGTAAAATCGATGGTGGAGCCCTCACTCCCCCATCACCCCCAACAATTTAACCCCCGCCTTTCCTCTTCCCCATTCCACCGTGTTTGTCGAGTCAGCTGATGAGCTTCAACACAAGAGATGGTTGCGATTAAACACAATGCGCGGCTTTCCTAGACGTCAGGGACCAGGTAAAAGATGCTGTCTGCAGATTCCTCTTAAGATACACTACTAACTTTTACGCCTAAGAGTGGTCCTGGGTTTGAGATATCACAACTTGTAAGTCTATATAGAGTTGTGTTATATATATATATATATAATATGTTAGCTCTGATAGCTGATGTTTTTTATTTATATATATAAAATATGTTAGCTCTGATAGCTAATGTTTTAACGAGCTTTGGAAAAACGACTTCAAAACTTTCTTGTTGACTGTCAGTGGTCTAAATTTTATGAATCGTAACTTAGCAACCTGTTGATTAAAAATATATATATATGTATCAAGGCCGTGAATTAGCTTTATTTTAAAATTTAATTTGGTTAAATGTTAAATTTAGATGGATTTTTTTTAAAGCAGACATTGGATAAAATAACAATATTCATAAAAGGGTCGTTGATATTTATCATTCCACTCTTTAAAATACGAATACACTAGTCTACTGAAAAGAAATGTTTTTTTACAAACTCTATTATCAGTATTTGATTTAATTTGTACCTATTTGTTTGCACATTAAGGCCTTTTAGATACATGTTACACTATTCCAAACAATTATGCACCCCTTAAGGTTATTTAACAAATACTTTCTCAGCCGAATGATTATACCAGCACACGACTTACAAATTAACTTTAAGTAGGCGGTTAATTCATCACTGAAAACTACAGTTCCACTATTGAAGACATTTTGGATCGTGCAAGGAGTCGAACCCAAGTATACAAACAAGCCCAGTCGTTAGATGTTTTAATGATTTAACTAAGACTTGCATTCATGGACATGTGGTCAAAATTTCAAACGCATTTATTCTGGTTTGCTAGTAATGGGGAGATAGGGGATTAAATCCAGGAAAGGGTACTGAGGGTGTTATTTCCTAAATGGATATTACACTTTATTTACGTAAATGGGTGTACACACCCTCTAAACTTTACCGTCCTCCTCCTCACTCTATTAGCGTAATTTATCTCTTATATATACATACACACACATATGAGAAAACCTTGAACGGTTGAACCAAGAAATAGCAAACTATTGGTAAAATAGGAATATTCATTGAAAGAACCTTATCTGACCACAGAAAAATTACTACTGTCACTTTTAATAGATATTATCAAATAAAAAAACACGAGTAAAATAGTAAAATGTTATTATTATTATATTTTTGTATTTTTTAAAAAGGCTCTTCCTATGAAAATTGGGATATATTTTAATAACTATATTCAAATTTTAACAAGACTTTTAAATTGTATTTGTTCAAATAACTCATTTTTTTAAATGATTGGTGCCAGGATGTCCAGCTATTTGTGATTTAAACCAACTGATCTGGAACGGGGGATGATGAATTTAAAAAAAATCCACCAGTATTCGCATGGAAAGGGGAAACAGAATGTGGGAAAACATTTCTCATTTCACCTGACTGGGTTTTGAACCTAATTCCTTCTTCTCGGGCCAAAGCTGAACATGCCAGTTGAGCCCGCTGGAGCTTAACCAACCCCTGCCCTTTGTTTGTGTTGGAATCTCCCATCTCTCCCTCTATCTATGAATGTGTCAATTTTATGGAAAAAGGGGGATTGAAGTAGAGGAGACATGTCTTGTTAAATCTTTTTAAATTGGTAGACAAATATTTCTGGTTTTTTTTCTTCAGACCACACAACTTATTCATTGGCGGGAAGGTGAGCTATGAACCTTTAATCACCCTCTCCTTTCTTCTCCCTCTTTTTTTCCTCTGTGTATCAAATAGTGCGTCTGACATTCCCGGACAGAGGGCTCCCAAGATAATGTATCTGTTATGTTTGGTTACTTGTCGATACTATCAGGGGTAAAATGAATGGTGGTGTGAAAGATCGAACGTATTCTTCTCTGACGTATCGGAAATAGGAAGGTCTTGCAAAGTGCACAAGAGATATTTTGTCTGTAAGGAAAAGAGAAATCCCCAATCATTCACTCTTTGTATTCATGTTGCGCGTGTGTACTGGCAACTGTCGATATAACTAATTAATCTGATCCCCTTTTCAGACCCGCACGGATTCATTGAACGAAAATCGCGCTGGTGGTATATCGAATCTCAGCTGATTGTACTAAAAGTGGGTCTTTTCCCCCTAATTTGTTTCTCACTCTCCATTCACATAAGTGAAGGTACATTTTCTCAAACATCTACCTCATCAATGTAGTCTTGTTTTTATCACCATGTCATACTACCTTTTCAGGTGTTACGCATTCATGACGTCTACTTATGATGTCACGGTAGGTCAAGATAAGATTTCCCATGTTAAAGAATTTAAGTTTTTTTGGCGCGTCTTAAAGAAATGACGTTGAAACAAAAGCCAAAAGCTCTTCAATAATTCTGAAAATAGTCCTATAGTGTCACAAATTTACTATTTTCATCCTGAAGCAGTTTTTTGTTGCAAATGCATTTTTTTATAAATCGTCTACAACTTAGGCTATTTGGCTTACTCACAAAAATGACCTGTAGGAATTATCAGACCAATATGTAGACGGTGACCTGACGGTCTAGGGGTTAAGGTGTCAGACTTCTATTCTGGCGGCTGGGGTTCAATCCTCGGTCCCGACAAAGATTTATCTGATTACCAAACCCTTCCTTCACCTCTGACAAGACATCTTGTGAATGTGAGGAATGCCAGGCCTCCACCGTGGTTCGGATTCCACGTTAAACTGTAGGTCCTCCATTTCATCTCACAATCACCCTACCATTACACATTAGCGTAAGTGCGTATAATCCGAACGGGTAGTAAGACGCGGTGCTAATAATAATAATAAGATGTAGACTAAAAAGTTGTGTGGTAGCACATGTTTATCTAGAATGGAAAATAACATGGTGAGTGTGTAAACTCGTCAGAGGAAGAGGGCAAGTGCTAACCCTGATAAACAAGAGGCCTCGCAGGGGGAACTGTTCTTTTTATTTCCTCTTTTTTTATTTTGTACATTGGCGTCTAAGTGTGATACTGCTTAGGATGTTTAGGCGTGCCAAGCTAAGATGCAACCCATTTCACAAAATAGCTTCAAAATCTCTCAGTAGGTAACCTCAGTCAGTGTAGTTGAATGCTGATGGATCGGACGTATAGTAAGGCACTGCGAGAAAAAAAAATTGGTCAATTTAATAAAATAAAGGGCACAACACAAGTCATATTTTCTCATTTATAGTCTATTTTGAATTTTTAAAACTTAACTACTTTTGAACTACCTAGAGCTAGATCACTATTAGCCCTTGAGGTATGACCATTTAATATTTAAATAGGCCGCTACGGTGGCTGCATGGTCTAAGGCGTCACTCTCACAATATACTAGACTTCTGGTGTCATGGAGATCGGAGTTCGAATCCCAGTCAGGTGTACTGAGTTTTTTTCCAAAATGGTTATCCACTTTCATTCCACGTAAATACAGGGGATTTTTTTTAAATTTAGCGTTCCTCATCCCTAACTCATTGGCATGATTAGTAGCCTATATATAGACTGTAGTAAAACGCGATGCTTAAAAAAATGTCAAAAAATAAAAGTTAGAACGAAATCCATAAAACTGTTTTGGCAATAGTCCCAGGTACATATTGATAGACAGTGGAAAACAAGAGTTTGGGGAGACATAAAACTTTAAGATTCGTCGAAATTTCTAGGAGGAAATTTTTTATGATCACAATACTCTATTCTCTCAGTGATTTAGGAAGAATATTGATGTCTAGATTCGTGCCAACAGTCTATTGTTTTTGTAAAATCACATTAGCGAATACTTAGTCGTCAAATGAAGGTGGTAAATATGTTGTTAAAAGAGAAAATCTTAATATGCACAACATGCAGCGAGCGAGCATTTCGATAATAATCTAAACGTGCCATGAAACACAAGAATGGAGGGGAACAAATGCTTATTTAAATTTGATAGACTCATTTGTGGAACGTGAGGTTTTATTCAGTTTTACAATGTTATTGGTGCTCTCGTCAATCTACCTCCCTTTCGACTACTGTAGCGCTTCACATTCAAGTGTCACTTTAGTTTACTAAAACCGGTCCAACATCTCATAGCAGGATTGGCCAGCGAGTTAACCATCCCGCAAAGAGTTATGGGTAGAATACATACTCCTATTTAGGAAGATTTGTCGTGACGATTAGTATACACAAAACTAAAACACCTATATTTATACACACGAGTGAAAAAAAGAAAAATATAAAACCCTTACCATATTTATGTGAAATATACATTTTTGTCTTCTTTTGACAATAATGTTAAGCGAGTTCTATAGACAGGACTTTCCGGGGTCCTACTTAACCTATTTTCATAAAAAAACAAATCGAGGAAAAATGAGCGAGAATATGCCAGAAAATCCTCAAGTTTCAAAGTTATTATTCAAAGGAGAAGCGAAATTTCAAATAATGACAATTATTTATTTCAACGGTGATTTATCTAACTTTTCTAAGCCAATCTCAGATCTATTTAGTTTTAGGTACAATTATTTACTTAGAAGAGCTATCCTATCGAAGCATAAAAAAAAATTTAATAGCAAAGCCACGATCTTTGAATGATTTGCAAAAACTTCCACCACAACGCGTACTGCCTTAAAAACATAAAATAACCGGGTATAAAACTGCACCCTTTGATAGTATATGTCCATTCGTCACAAAAGTCTACCTTGGACTGATGAAAACAAGATAGAAGAAAATCTTGGTTCACAACTAAATTGCTTGTACAGTCGCCTAGTTAATGGAGGACACCAATCCTCCAGTAGTTTCAGAGCAATCACATTGCCAACCAGATTGCTTCGTATATCTCCTTGTGAATGGGCACCTTTAGTCAGCATGAAAGCTACTAATACAGGGCTCTTGCTTGATCTCATAAAAAATATATTGAGATCTCTATAAAAATAGTTGTAGATTTGAAACTGAACTTACGCTGGGATTTACTACAAACTCGCTGGTTTGAACAAGCATTAAAGATAACTTGACAATTTTTCGCTTTAGTACGACATGAATTATGAGTTATTGTTAGGGTCTAAGTTAATAAAATATGTACGGAAGGTCTCCACTTATTATTAAAAACTATTTTTAAAACGATTATAGTCACCCTCGGTGGTCTTGGGGTAAAGTTCTCGTTTCCGGGCCCGATGTTCGTTGGTTCAAACCTAGTTCGACGGAATTTTCTTTAGAGATAGAAATCCAGAGCACAACTTCCTTCGGAGGGGAAGTAAAGCCATTGGTCCCATGTCGATAGTGGTATGTAAAATAATCCTAAAAAATATGTGAAAATAACTTTCCCGGAAAAAATGTGTAGGGCCCTTTGCTCTCGCTCATAGAAATTCTCGTGTGCTGATATAATCAAGTAGTCTAGAAAATACATGTTAAATAACTCTAGTAATATATACATATATATTTATTTATTTTTTAATTAATACAACTAACTTATCTCAACATCGAGAGGTTTTACTAAATTTGGTCTTTTTATCCTCTTTTAAGGCAAAAGGAAGTGCATTTCCTTTTATATAATGTAAGTTACGTTATCCCAATAGCCATGAATATTTCTAGTCTGTTACCTTAGTTAATTCAGCAACCTGTTTGCCTAGTGATTTCAGGGTTTCGGGTTCGATTCCCGGAATAGCCCAAACATGCATGATTTGTGAAGTTGGGATTTCCTCTTTCACAGTAATACATTGACAGCCATGGGACTGGTTTTAATTTATGCAGTAGAATAAAATAGCTTGTAAGTTGTACGTTGATATAAATAGTTGGTTAATAAAGTGCACGTTAAATAATAAAATAAATACACAAAAATTATTAATAGTCAGTACAGGTTTTAGACCAAGCGAGAGTCGATAAAGATTGCACAACATGTACACATATAAAACTCAAAATGATATTTTTTGTTTGGCTCCAGCCTTGAAATGTACATACCCCAAGGGACCACTTTAACCTTGCCTCCCCCCTCGTCTCCCTCACCCTTTGCTCCCCCACCACCCTTCGATCCAGAGTAACCTGCATCCCATTTTCCCCACCCTGCACTATACTCTTAGAATCTAGAGTACTCTCAATGCACAGAAGTACACAAGATGTGAATCTGTGAGTGGTGACCAAACTTGTTTTAACTTGAAGCAGAGCTCTCCAAACTTTTACACTATGACTCTTCCTTAATTTTTATTACAAATTTCGCGCAACTACCCTCCTCCCTACATAATCAGATACAAGTTACTAAATGCTAACTCAACAGTTACGTAGGACAATAAAATGTTTAAGATTTATCCTAACTAACATCCAGTTAATGAATTAGAAAATAATGAACATTTATCGCAGGTTATAAAAGTTCTGCTGAAGACTGGGAGATTGTGGTTCAAATCCCGGTTGAGTTTAAATAACACTAATTATACACGATGGATTAAATAGCAAAGTTATTAATTATTTAATTCGTTTATAGCCCAAATAGATATAATATTCTTTAAATGGAAACAATGAGACCTGGACATGGAAATCGATCCCAGGACCTTTGGCTTAGTACACCATTGATCTTACCACTGAGCTATCCAGGAATGTTCATGCCACCACGGTCATTATTCACTCATATTTTATGGCAGAGTCTGTGGTGGGCGTGCGGCATAAAGCCAACTACCGAGTCGATGATGGCTGCGTCATCTGATAGCTCGTGGTCTTATACATTTGCAGCCGAAGGTTTCCGCACGTCTATCACAGACTCTTATCTTAAAATATGAGGGAAGGATGACCCTGGGCATGGTACAATTCCTGGATAGGTCAGCGGTCAGATCATTGGCCTACTAGGCCAAATGTGCCGGGATCAATTCCCGTACCCAGGTGTCATTTTTAAACTAATAATGTAGTAAAACTCTATCAATGTTGGCCGTAAAAATATGTTTGTGTATTCTAAAAGTTTCTTCTTACCATAATACTACTATAGCTGAAAGTCCACAAATTTAATAACTACCATAAAATTATTGTGTGAGTAGACTGCTAAATTGTATAAGGCTTATCCATTTGAGGTCAGCGCCTTTATCAGCAGACCACGGCGGCGAACGCGTTCGTTGGTATCTTTCTTCGGAGTTCACGACGAACGTGTCTTAGTACACGTTTATTTTCTTATTTGTTTGTTAGAACTAATCGTTCGAGAACCAGAGATCGCACTAAAACTAAATAAACAATTTTACTACCCCCTTTCAGGTAACTACTCACGAATAACAACAGTTTGGGGACCGCTGGGTCGGAGACAATGTATACAAGTCCATTGTTTTCTTATTCGTACGATTTAGCGGCAAAATTGCGTATCATTTACTTAGACTTTCTCATAAGATAAGCTTGAAAAGGGGTATATTTTAAGTAAATGTACCCATGTTCAACAAGAGAAAGGATGGAAAATCACATCATGTAAAAATGACATTTTGGGCACCAAGCTTTACCAATCTTTCACCATATAATATTTTTAATAATAATTCAGTAAACATACTTATTAATATAATGTTTATATTAATTATTTTTTTAGCAATAATTAAGTCAACATAATTACTATAGTGATTATATGAAGTATGTGTTTAATTTCAACCTTAGCTCAGTCAGTAACAAACAGTAACGTGTCTGCCTACTGAGCTAATGGTCCCAGTTTAGATTCCCAGCATGGCCGATAGTTTATCATTAATGAAAATATGGGTTTACCCTTTCACATTTATAAATTGGCGGCCGGGGACTGGATTTTGTGCCTGTCTAGGGGTCAGTTTCATAGTCAAATTTAGTACGCCTCAAGTGTGGTGCTACACTAAATACAAGACGACACCTACCTAAACTCGAATGGAATGGGCCAGTTTCCTATGCGAGAATGGCCCATTCCATTCTGGTTTAGGTAGGTATCGTCTAGTACTTAGTGTAGCGCCGCACTTGAGGCGTACTAAATTTGACTATGAAACTGGCCCCAAGTCTTAAGATAGATTATATGACATATGAAGTGGCAATCCGACTGTTTGACTGCGACTGTGGACACAATCACGAGACGTTGTTTATTCACCCCTGTTGAAGGGAGTTGAATCGATTGGCCATTAATCGTCTACTGTTCTGTTGTGGAAGTGGTGTGGGAGCTCTGTGAGACACAAGTTTTTAATACTCTACCCTCCTCCCTGTCGCGACAGAAACTTTGGAAACATGTACACATTTCTATTTATGACTTATAGAAGTGCACCGAAATTTAAATAGGAACTACTCATGTTTAAAATATATAAAGATTGTAATGGTAGTCCTACACTGGAAAGACTTAGACGCAGATGGTATGATCACATAAGAATGTAATTGAAAGAGATTAGGTGTAATAAGGTGGACTGGGTAGAACTAGCTCAAGAAATGGATAAGTGGCGTACTTTTGTAGGCTAAGTGCAGCAATAAACTTTCGAGTTCCTATTTTTTTTTATATTTGACGTATTTAACGTCAATTTTTTTATCCAAATGTTTATATCAGCACGCGAGAATTTCTATGAGCGAGAGTGAAAGAACCCACCAGTTTTTAAGGTAAAGATATTTTCACGTACCTTTCAGGGTTCTTTTACATACCACAATTGATATGGGACCAACGGCTTTACACCCTCTTCAAAAGAAGTTGTGCTCCGGATTTTAATCGTTCAGGAAAATTCCGTCGACCCCGGCTGGGTCTGAACCCATGAACATAGGGTCCTGAGGAGAGCATTTTACCTCAAGACCACCGAGGTCNCAAGTTATTTGTGCCATAATGTAGGTGGGACAAGACTTACAACGTCCCGCACCGGTAGGCATGCGGACTAGATGTCGAGCTCCTCTATTTTCAGCATATGATATCTTGATGGAGTAAATCCTCACTAAAAGCATGCATAATAGCTTTGGATATTTGATTCTCATCTATTTAAGTTTTCTGGAGATAGTGAGGCTGGGTTTCAAATCCTGACCGGGAATGTATTTATTCCTAGATTAGTTTTTGGGCCTGTCTACGACGGATTGATTATTATATTAACCAACCTAACAAACCCTAACCTTCAATATACAAGCGCATGGAAAGTTAAGCTTGGTTTGAAAAATAAAGTATCTTTCAGTTAGTTATTACGAAAGAGTGAATAGAGTAAGAGCCAACTAAATTAATTATATTTTATTAAATAAAAAATATTGAAAATTTAATACCTGCCTCCGTTACTTTCTGTCGCGTGTCGTGTTTGAAGTTTCAGCTTTCTAGGTCATCTAGTGGCTTCTGGAGGGTGTGAAAAGAAACACGCAGATATTAGGAAATAATATTATTTATGTGGTTTCCCATCCTCCCTCCTCACAACCATGGATGTATTTTGTCTAAACTCTTACTTTATCATCCCCGCCCCCCGTTAATATAGTTAAATACGTTTAGCCCGGATGACTAGTAAGAAGCGTAACAAAAGAAAATATTTAGTCTGGTTTTCCGTTGATGGTGAAATTGGGGTTCGAATGCCGGTGGGGCGTACTGAGAGTTTGTTTCTACCTAATATGGTTTCACGCTCTCCCTCCACGCAAATGCGGGCACCAGAATTTGAGGCCCAACATCCCCGTCGCCATCAAACTAGATTAGATGTGGAAGACAAAGTGACACTTGGCCACTGGCGTAGGTGATAATTTAGTATTTTTGTAAGAACAGGTCCATTCTGTTTCAATAGATTTTTATCAGGGGTTTACAAAGTTTATGGGCTTATTTGGAAACAAAAAATTGTTGGCATATGTATTTTGGTTTTAAGCAAGCTCAAAATTAATTTAGAAAATCATATATTAATAACTTAAGGTTAAATTAATTAATTTTTAATAAATAATTATTTATTTTTATAATTATATTAATATAATAATAACGAATTTAATTTCAACAACTCAATTTAAACTTTAACTCAATAATTAAATTACTTAGATCGACAAAGGTATAATTGTTGTTTTATTTGAACTGACATAATTAACAAACTAAACACTTCTAGATCAATTGTCGCTGCCTGCATTTTGGGAACTTATTATATAAATGAATTATGCTCTTTTCGAAATATTATTAATTTTTAAAGCAATAACTTAATTAAGTTTTCCACTACATTTTAAATGAATACGTTTGAACGGCTGTAATCTGTCCCAAAACTTTATATTTTGAAGTATCGTATTAAACTTAACCATTTGCTGCACTGCCCTAATTTTGGCTTAATTATATGCTGTCTGCTGGAATAAACTCTCATTTAAACGTGTAGACAAATAAACTCCAAAATTATCAACGCACATTATCGTAAAATAATGTCACAATTCGTTAATATATAATTTAATATTCCTATTTCAAGATTGTACAACAAACTAGTTTAGTTTAGTATTCAGCAGAAGCAAATGTGTAAGGAGTGCTTAAAGTTTAACAAAAATTTCTAGGGAATAATCATATAATAAAAAAAGTTATAGTGCAACATAGTAGATACTTATGAAAAAACCACCTAGATAAGAAAGTTCACTAAGATCAGATAAATACTTTTTCAGACTGTCTCTGACGGATAGATCGAGGCTCGAATCTCAGTCGGGTGTACTAGGGGTGATATTTCCAAACTTATTTTTCACTATTCCTCCACGCAAATGCGGGTACAGTTCCTATAAATATAAGCCTTTTAAGTGCTAAAACATTAGCGTAATTAGTATATTAGCGTATAACCCGAACAGGTAGTAAGGCGCGGTGCTAAACAAACGTGAACATAAAAAAGTCTTCTTCCTTGACGGTATCAGAAATGAAGTCGAGAAACTATTTTCTAACTTGTAGTAACAGAGGCCATGTTCATGGTCGAGAGCCTCGGGGCGTTGTGCTTCAGGTGCGGACCAGGCAGCCCTAAAAGAATGCAGTTTGAATCCCATCTGGGATGGATTTTAATCCACGCGTGAGACAAAAGCAAGGGTCAATTCAATGTTATTTTATGGGAAGAGCCTTAGTTGACATATATAAAATATACTATTATTATTATTAACACCGCGTCTTACTACACGTTCGGCTTGTACGCACTTATGCTAATATGTAATGGTAGGGTAATTGTGAGATGAAATGGAGGACCTACAGTTTAATGTGGAATCCGAACCACGGTGGAGGCCTGGCATTCCTCACATTCACAAGTTGTGATTAATACACGTCTTGTCAGAGGTGAAGGAAGGGTTTGGCAATCAGATAAATCTGCGCCGGGACCGAGGATTGAACCCCGGCCGCCAGCACAGAGTTCTGACACCTTACCCCTAGACCACAGAAATTTTACTAAATCTACTATCATGTATTCATACATCAAGTAATGTTGCTGTCACTTTTCATAGAAAGTATCAACGCACATAAAACAACGCTGTTAATCAACCGCCTCGTGGTCTTGTGGTTTGCATTTCTAGTTACCAATCAAAATGTCTTGAGTTCGATCCCTGGTGATTCCATAGGTATTTTTCTCGAAGGGTAATTGTTTCTATGGTTGTCGTGGTCTGGATAGTTAAACTTAGGTTGGGGTTAAGAATTTTACTGGCATCACACGATTATCATAATCATCATCATCATATCATCTCATCGGGTGGAAGTAACCGCACGATGTCCCAAACATAGAAGACGTTTTTTTATGTTGATGTTAGTAACATTTTACTATATTATTACTATTAATATTATTTTTAGATAATAATAATATCCATCGAAAATGAAAGCTGCATATCACATGACTTGACGCATGAAAACGTGAAAATATAACCAGTGACTTATTCTACCTCTCGGATAAGCCCATTAATAATAACATGTGATATAATAACAACAACAAAACGTTGTGAAAAATAATTATTTTTAAGATGCCAGCAGTGTGGGCCGTACGGACATGTTTAATTTCGGTAATGTAGGTCGGGAAACGAATCAGATCAGGTGCACCGAAGCTTTATTACTTTTGTGGTTTTAAATTATTCTTCCAGGCAAGTTTCGGCGCATTTCCTATTACTTAAGGCACATCCTTTTACGCTGAGATTAGGTAATTAATATCCTTGTGCTTGAGCTTGACGCATTATCATAATGTCTAATTGCACTGTGTGGCCATGCTCACAATACGCAGAAACGATGGTGACTAAAGGTCAAGGTTCTTATCTTGGCCAGATGCCCCAGAAGTTCATCCCCACTTGTGATTATGGGAATTTTCTCTTCTCTTTCTATTCTAACGAGTGTGAACATACTCTAAACTACCCTTCTCATACCCTTTAAGCAGTGGTTTTCAACATGTGGTAAGCTTACCCCCTGAGGATACGTGTCATCTTTTTCAGTGGAACGCGAACATGATTTAGTAAGTTTTTTTAATTTAATCCAAATTAAACTAATTTTAAGCTAAGATTAAAAAATTCTTACTATAAACAAGCCCGGGATTTTAATTCATTATCGTTGGTAATTTTTTTTATGTATTTTATTCAGATTTGAATGTTGTATTATATTCATGGTTTATCTCTCTTTTTATTTTTGATCTGCAACTTAATTTTACCTAAGTGACAAATAAATATTGTAAAAGTTCTTACTAAATTATTTCAATTCTTGTATTCTGATATGTAACATACTCAATTAATTATGATTTAATAATAATTTTAGTTAAAAAATACAATTCCTTCCTAAGTTAAAAATAATTTGTTTGGAAACTCATTAGTACAACTAAGAAGAAGGGCTTTAATTAATTAATTGATTTACCAATGAGAAAGTATCCATCCGTTAATAAACGGAAAAATACTGTCTTGGATTAAACTGTTAATAAACCTTTGTTTTACCGCACCAATCTTGTTCGTTTTACAGGTAATGGGAAAGTCGGGTTTTGATCCCGGCTGGGTGTATTTAGGTGTTTTTTTCCTAAACAGTTTTCAGCTCTACTTTCACGCAAATGTGGATTCATTTCTTCTAAAATCAATTTCTTCCTTATCCTTACTCTCAATTGTGTAATTAAATTTGTGCAACCCAGATAAGTAGTGTGGCATATAAACCTCTTGTGTCTCAACGTATGAACTAAAAAAACTGAAGCTAATAAAACGTTAAAAATATCATTTTTAAAATAAGTTAAATTTTAAAATTATATCTTAGAAGGGCACATGTTTTTGCACAAGAGCTACTAATTTTTTAAATATCAGCCCTCTGCGTGCTGTAGATATCATGCAATGCTCATGGCAGATAAACTCTTCATTTTATTAATAATGCTTTGCTTCTGACCCGGATTTTAGTAATTAATTTAAAGAATATAATAAAAATTTTAGAATGTTTAGAATGCACATATTCGTGCACAGGGGCTACTAATTTTTAAGGTTTCAGAGCTATGCGTGCTGTAAATATCACGCAATTTTCACGACAGACAAACAAACTCTTCATTTTATTAGTATGAAGAAGAATATGAGCTTACCTAGCATTTCTCCTGCTTGCCTCAACCCCACCTTTTTTTCATCCCCACAGTCCCGCCAACACTACACGCTGAGGGGACGGCAGAAACTAACGTTAGCGTTAATTAGAACGAGGTGGGTGTCACATCTAGCAACGATTCAATACATCTTGTGGCTCCACTACCATCTCCTTAACAGATTACAATTTGCTCTGCACTCTTTGGAATGTAATTAAGAAACCATGGTTAGTAATCAGATGGACCTAAATCTAAATACTTTGCCGCAGGCCTACATATCGGTTACATACGTGAATTTATTACGTATAAACCGTTTATAATTTTAAGGAATACCCGTTAAACACTTAATTTATTGAGAAATGAGGATATATACAACTATTTTTGCTCATAGACCCTTATTAAATGAAATAATTGAAACAGACAACATACTATTGAACAACAAATTCGACCCGCCTCGGTGGTGTAGTTGGCTAACGCGCTAGTCGTGTTGAGCTCGACTGCTGAGGACGGGGAGATCGAGGTTCGAATCTCGGTTGGGTGAACTGGGGGTGGTTTTTCCTAAGTGTTTTTCCACTCTTCCTCCACGCTAATGCGGGTTCGCTTCCTCTAATTCAACCTTCCCAATTCCTAATCCATTAGCGTAATTAGTACTTAAGCGTATAACCCGAACGGTTAGTAAGACGCGGTGCTAAATAATAATAATAACAAGTCGCTGTCCAATTTTAATAGGAAAGAACTTTTAGAAAATAAAAACATTTTGGTCCAATATTTATTACATTTATCTGTATTATTAGTGTCATTTTATAAGATTTGATAACATCCATCAAAAGTGACAGCTGCAGATAACATGACTTATAGTAGCTTTTCCATCTGTTGGCTGCTGGATAAGATTCTTTCAATGAAAATTGGACTAGACTTAAACTTGAGCCAAAAAATACACCAAATCACTTTCAGCTTATCATTTTTCTCAACATTTCTGGACATTATTTCACTTACATCTTTGTATAAAGTTGCATCAACCACTTTTTAATTATTTTGATTATTTTATTTTTATGGAAGATCTACTGAAATTTATTAAATTAATAGCTAGTTTATCATTTTTAAACAGCTATTTGTCGAAACTTTCTACATAATTTTAACTAAAACTAATGTTTTTGATCTAGAGCAGCGTTGAAAAACTAACTGTTGACGTTTTAGCTGTAAATGCAACAGCCATGATTTGAGATTAATGATGAAACAAGTTGTTTGAACGAGAATTTGTAGTCTATGTACAGATTTAACTGGTGATTTCAACCGGAGTTTATTCCTTCAATTCGGCTCAATCCCTGTTTTAAGCCAAAGGTTTTGATCCAAACCCCACCCACGAAAGCTTAATTGTTAATTGTTACATAAAAAAGTTTACATATTGATTGAAGTTTAAAAGATTTGGTAGGGAAACTTTAGTAAAAATAAATAAAATTGAAAATATTGTTGAAGACCACCTACCCCTAATGTTAGTTTTCGATCCATTGACTGTTAATTATGAAATACAATTCTTAAAACCAATTAAAAATGGGAAGGCACACACACACACACACACCTATCACACTGTCTATAGCCATCAATGTATCTTTAATTTATGAGATTTTAATGATAGAGTTGAAAATTATTTGTATTTAATATAGTGTCACCGTATGACTTGGCTTATGAAGGCATTAAAATAGATTTACTAATGTGTTGAACTCTCCGATAATGTTCTT
The DNA here is from genome assembly GCA_901482245.1 of Timema douglasi. Lineage (NCBI taxonomy): Eukaryota > Metazoa > Arthropoda > Insecta > Phasmatodea > Timematidae > Timema > Timema douglasi. Next base: position 15,987 of record CABEEJ010003686.1, read on the forward strand.
CTATTTGAGATCCTAATATAGCTATAAAGGTATTAATATTTTAAAAAAAGACAGTTAAACACGTGAACATCTGTTTGTTGAAATATCAACATTTTATTTATATTGCATCCACGTATATGTTGAAAGACACACAAATCAAATAACTTAAATAAAATATGTAAAAAAACACAAATATAAGTAAGATCTTGCAAGAAGACGGCATCATCACTCCTTCGGATAAAATCAATAAATGATTGAGTGAGATGAGATGTGAATGCACATAAATTAAATTAACCGCTTCAGTCACATCAGTAACACACAAATTACCTTTTTTTTTAGTAATTTTACTGACAGGGGAATAGGTTAGTATCTTCAGTTGAACTAGTTCATTGAGTGGTGATTTCTAGGAACATAAGACGGCGTCGTGATGTAAGATTTGACGAGGGCCACGCGATGTTCCAAAGGTCCAGGAACTCTAGGAGGTGACTCATCTCCCTGCCACCTGATGGTGGTCGTCAGCACTTGCGTCTGACCACGTGGTCATACAGGACCACTTGCTCGTACTTCGTGGACTTAACGATGATCCTGGTGGAGTTGATCCCAGGAGTAGGGAGGTTCGGATCTACGCAGACAACCTTCCGGTCATGTTGGTTCTGGAAGAGCAGACCCTTCACGGGATCGATGATCGCCTACAACAGTGTCTTCCAAATTGTAGTACGCGAACCCACAGGGGTGCACCACGTACCACTGAGTTTGATTGAGATGGGGATGAAGGGGACGCTAGGGAACCTAAGTGTTCTTACAATTTTTATAGCAAAACTTATTTTGGTCAAAAGAAATAAAATATAGTTTTTTGTAGAAACATAGAATTTAAATTTTTTTCACATGATGCTATCAACAGTTGTTGAATATCTGTCAAGGGTGTCCTGGAATTAAATTACAACATTTTCTATGAATTTATAAAGTTTCCCATCTAATGCCACTCTGCTCATGACAAATATTCAACAACTGTTGATATCATCATAATTATGAAGATCACTAATCTGCATTTCTACTGAAGCAATATTAGATTTATTTGGACAAAAAAGGTTTTGCTATAAAAAGTGCAAAAACACTTACTTTTCCTCGTGTTCCCTACATCTCCACCTTAATAATAATTTTTACTTTCTCGAGACCCTTCTAGTAGAGAAACTATTGAGATCGTCATAAAAATCTTGATTTTTATGGATGTTAATCAACGGCAGTTTACTTAGGGGCAAAAAAGAAAAAAATCTATTTTCTCAATTTCTCGAGTTTCTTATAATGGTTTTGATTAAAATTTGCATCTAGTCACTATAATCAAAATAGCGCATCTATATTTTCCGGGAAATGACTTAAGGGGTACCTTAAATAAGCGGATATCTCCAATTTTGATCATATCTCCACAACTCTGATATACGTAATAACTTATCATTGTAAATTTATAATAGAATTAAAAATTAAAAACGTCTGACCCTGGCCATAGATATGAAACGGTTTGACGAATTTGGTTAAAACTTGGTATCTAGATATTATGGGGCAATACCTCAGGATATTGTTTTTATTTTGACCCTAGCCCTCAAATTTAAAGTAGTTTACTGATTAATGATTTTTTTTAGTTTTAAAGTTTTTCAAAAATAGAGAAAGCGATTTTGTTTGAAATTGATATATAAGGGGCGTTTGGCCTTTCAAATATCATATACTTGATTTATGGGCGACAATTCATTAAAAGATAGTTTATAAGTGATTAGTTCCAAAAATGTCAAATATCTTAAACAACAACAACAATTCTAACAATCTTTTTAAATGTAAATATGGGGACAAAATTATAAAACTTTTTTTGGGGGTAGGGGTTAGTCATTTAAGGGTACTTTACTGACAACTTTTTTAAATTTAAATATTTTAAAAATTGTTCTATCTATTAGGTTTAATTATATATCTATTAAATTTTTTATATCACTGTATAAAGAATTATATATATTTATTTTTCTAAAAAAGTCATTTTACAGTAGTTAACTGATAAGGGATTTTTGAAAATTTTATTTGATTAACGATTTTGTTTGCAGAAGACTATCTTACATCATAAATAATAATGTACGTTTATTTTTCTAAACTAAATTAATTTAAGGGTAGTTGATCAACCTGCTACAAATTATAGAAAATTTGAGTTTTTTAAAAAATTGGTCTTGACTAAGTTCAAAATGGGTTAATGTAAATAGTATTTATAATAATTTATAATAAGTTTATATTTTGACGAACTAGAAATAATTTTAGGGTACCTTATACCTAATTTATTTTTTTAAATTTATAATTTTTAAAAATATTTGAAAACAATTACGTAAAATTGAAATACCGAGAGTGTTTATTGTGATTTACAAGATGATGTGTTCGTTTTTATTATGAATACTTACTTAAGAGTTAAGGGTAGTTTACTGAGAACTTATTTTTTTCCTTCCAAACTATAATGCACAATATGAGAAAGTTTTTGCGATTGGGTCGTACCATTTATTTTTCAATATGTTTCTGTAATAGTGTATATTATTTCGTTTATGCTTTTTGGGGGAGTGTGATGCTCTTTTTTTACCATTACATTTCAGCGACATTGTATATTATGTCGTTTAACATATTTTACGAGTTATAAGTATAGTTTAGATATAGGAGTGAGAAAGTCTATGCGGTGTACCCTACCATTTATTTATTTAATGTTTCTGATAAACAAACTAACACCGATTTTGACGTGATGTCATGGATTATTATAAGCATTTCTTTCTCTTTGTCGCAGCCTTGTTTATCTTACATTATTAGACATTTATTAAAATTCATAGTGACCTTTTATACTATAAAAGACAAAATATATGACAGTGCTTCATTTTTATTATGAAGAGCTGGAAGGGGTGCGTTGGTTAGGCCATGTTCCAAATAATAGTACGGGCTCGTGAAAGTTTTGGAAGCACTAGCTTATAATATTATATATTAACCGATTAGCAGGTGAAGTCAAACTAGCAGTTGGCACGTCTGGCCTTTATTCGAGGACTTAGGGTTGGAGGAGGTGGGTTTTATTCCTGACCAGATAATATTTAAGATAGATCAAAAAATCTCGGGTTAGGGTCTTGGTGAATTAATAAAATAGATCAGTGCTTGGTAGTATTTTGTTAAACGGGGAAGTAGTGGTATAATGTGTTTTTGTCATGTTTATTCTCTAATTACTTTAATTATACTTACTAAGTACGTTTAAAAAAAAGTTATTAGCTACTTAATCTAGGTGTTAGGGATTGGAAGGTTGACTTATATTAAATAGAGCCGCATTAGCGTAAATAGTGTATAAGAAGACCACCACCACTGCCCCTAGGTGAGGTTTGAAGCTTGACCTCACAATCTATTGTGTAGCCCACGGTTATATATATATATATATATATATATATAAGCAATATAAATAAACCTGGATCTTACGCCTTCCCCTAACTAAGTGCATTCCTCTTTTATAAATAAAGAATAATGTTGATATACTTATTAAAACTACCCTTATATTGAACCGGTAAACCATAAATAAATAATAATTTTTATCACTCCTACCTACCTCCTGAAATATAATTAACGCTAGACTTGTATATCAACCTTGCCTCCCCGCTTCGATGGTCAAATGGCCTAAGGCATCACTCTCGAATTATACTGGACTGCCTAAGATGAGGGGATCACGGTTCAAACCCTTGTTGGTTGTACTGAAGATGGTTTTATCCTAAATGGTTGCTCACTCTGCCTCAATGCAAACACGGATACATTTACTCATTCCTACCCATTAGTGCAAATATGCAGGTAGCCCGGACGGGTTGTAAGAGCCCGAAGATGGACAAATATTTACTCTAAATTTGGATGAAAGGAAATGCAGCTAAGTCCCGTATTTTTACAGTTGTGAATCCAAAAATTAATTTGGACAAAATAAACAAAATAATGCTTCAGTAGAAAATTTATTGTGATTTTCTACTTATAGTAATAGCAACAGTTGTTGAATATTTATCATGAGCCAAGCGGCATTAGATGGCAAACGTTTTAAATTAAGAGAAAATTTTGTCATTAAATTCCAAGACATTCTTGATAGATATTCAAGAACAGACTGTTGAGGTCACCATGTGAAGAAAATTAACTCACTGTTTCATCTGGAGCAATATTTTATTTATTTTGAACAAGAAAAATATCTTGTTTAAAAAATTGTAAAAATACTGCCTTTAGCTCACTTTTTCAACATTCCCACCTTGACGAACGTCTCCTTCGATTTTAACTTTAACGTTCAGCAATAGCTGATAAGGGATCACAGAGATGGTAAAGCTGTCGATGTCCTTGACATTTTCGTGTTTATTACATGTTATCTCTGGATATATGGGAAGTAAGGGTTTACTTTCTAGACAAGGCAAACACAAGTAACACCTTGATACCATCATCTATCGAGGGTCTTTGTTATGGAAGTTGACATACAGTGGGAGAAGGGGAAGTGCGAATAATCCTTGGGACGAAGATAGTAAAAATGTTCGTCATCAAAGTATAGTGAGAGAAAATACCGAGAAAGTTGTATCCACAATCGTTCATGTTGTTAGTAATCAGAGGAAGAACGTCTTTGTTATCATGTCGCTCCGAAGTTGGATGACGTTAACCAATGAATGACATGAAATAATGGGCATGCAGGTTGGCTCACGATCTAAATATTAAGAGTGAAGACCTTACAAGCTAAGTTTATTTTGAATTTATTGATCTACAATTTTTCTTACTATTAGGTCTATTATTTACTATTTTGAGGTATTTAACGTACACTATCTGAACCCACTAATTATATCAACATACGATTTTACAAACTAGCTTAAATCTAAAACAGACACAACATCTTACCCCCTGGTCACTCATTCATTACTTTGAAAGGGGAAACTTCCATTTTTATCAATGATACAGTTTTCGACCATGCTGGTAATCGAACCAGGTTGAGCTCAGTAGGCAGACATGCCGAATAAATTAAAGTGTCGGACTACTTACAATAATTGAAACTTAACTTTCCAGACGTGGGTAAGGGTTAGAGGAAACAAGGAGGGGAAAAAATAGTTTTGATATATTCCAAGAACAGTTCGTTTTTCTCTACAGTAATTATTGCGAGAATTTGCAATGAAGGGTAAATCCTTACTTCCCTTTCACTATTTTTTTTATTTCGTAGCGATTAATAAATATATATTTTTTATTTCCCAGGCTAAGCTTGAGGGTGGAGAAGGGTTGTGGTCCAGGTAGAGGGAGAAATGTGCTATCGGATTCCTTGAATCAACAGGACTGATTACAAGTCCAGATAATTATAAACGCTGATACCAGAATCCTTTAGCACAGGAAATTATTCTACTACTCGTCTGGGCTATTCGCATATTTACACTAATATGATAGGTATGAGCTAGATAGAATTGAGGGGAAATGTCTCCGCATCCGTGTGAAGAGAGAGTGGGTCGAGATTGGAGCCCAGACCTCTGCGCCAACCCTAAACCCCAATTTACATTATCCTGACATCTAGTCCGCGTATCCACCAATGTGGAACTAGAGGATAACTAAACTATTGAAGCGTCAAATCATCTTAATGCGCATATTCATCATCATAATAATCATTATCATCATCATCATGCAGTTTCCTGCCAATGGCAGGATCGGTCTCGAGGCCTCTGAGGCCAGTTCTCATGTGTCATTTTCAATGATTCATTTTTCATGAAAATGAAATGAATTCGTTCACATGTTTCATTGATCATGATGATCATGATGTGACTGACCTACTAGCGTTTCATTTATAGAAATTGTCTATAAGGATCCAAAAATTGTTCAGTTTGTTCGTCGCGACACTTAAACACCATTTTTGAGAACACCTACCTACAACACAAATGTCTGTAAATAAGAGCCACAAATTTCGTTAAGGGCTGTCTGTTTTGTCAACGCGAGTCGAAACTTGAAAACAATTGAGGATCAAATTGCAAGTGGTCGTAGTGTAGCGTTTAGTTAAAATAAATCTTTACATTCAAAGAAAAATGAATTTATTAATTCTTTTTCGTGTTCTCACTGTTCATTTTGTTTTTATTCGTCAATAATGATCATTAAAAATGAACAAAAGTATAACTCCTTTTCACTTTTAATGAACGCTTTAACTAATGATTCATTCTAATGAAATGTGTGTTCTGACGTTCATTTTGTATTCATTTTCAATGATTCTTTGGAAATGATTAATTGAAAATGACACGTGAGAACTGGATTTTAGCCTTTACATTTACTTCTGTCCTTTCACCACCTTTCTTCCTCCACGCTAGCCCAATCCACTCCTCTCCTCTCCACACTCTTTCGCACTTTATTTATTCACCTGCCACTGGGTCTTCCTCTTTGCTTCCTGCTAGCCAACTCCATTTCGAGCATCATTCTTGGAATCCTCCCCTATTCCATCCTCTTCACATGTCATTACCACTTCAATCTCCTTCTCTTTCTTATTATTCTACAGAGGTTCCTCCTTCACTCTCTCTCTCACCATGTCCATTATTTTCACTCTCAGCCTACTCCTCAGAAATTTCATCTCGCGTGCCTGTATCCTGCTCTTATCCCTTTCCTTCGTCACCCAGGTAACTGATGCTTAATGCAATATTGGGACATAGATCCTACTAAAATATTACATTTAAAATTATTGCGTTAAAATATATATTATTAATTAAAATAAATAAAGGAATTTAGAAAGACGGGACATCAAATATGAAACAAATAAGATTAACTTTAGTGGAAACCCCCTTCTAATTTGTTTAACTCAAAATTATAAGATATGGTAATATCCAACATCGTCTTAGGTAACTATAAAACCACACACGACTAGCCTCCAAACTATAATGAACTGGTACAAAAGCTAATTTTGACTCTATACCTAAGCACTGTAATGATATTGGTTTAATTAACTTTAAATTAAGTCATGGATGAAGGTAATTTTTCTTTAAAGTAACATATATAGAGTATCCTTTTAAGATTCATCCATGAAGAAACACGCGCTTCTCAGAAATAATGTGAAAGGGATTACACCTTTAAAGTATATATTTTAAACCATCTTTCCTGTTAAAAGAACAACAGCGCTATTTCCTGTTAAAAAGAACAACTCCGCAGTATTTTTCAAAAGACGCCATTTCCCTATACCAATAAGAAGCTAGCCTTCACAGCACCTGTCGCCAAGACTCTTTCTATTAGTTGGTTTTTATACTGTTGACGAGAGGAGAAAAAGGCAAGGGGTATGTCATATATAAACCATTGTGCGTATGTTTAAGGCATCTCCGGGATTCAAACATCTACACCAGGATCTCCGCCCACGCACAAGTCAGAGCCACACACTGGCAGTCACAGTCTAACACAGTATAAAATAACTTACATTAATATCACAAGTGTGCAAGTGATATAAAGAATTTAATTGGAGTATGTATAAGTGATTAACAGATGTCATTTAAATAAACCGTGTGTGAATAAACAGCCATCGACAGTTCTCTTTCTTACATTTATTAATTATACTGTTTTAATTAGTGCTCGACCACGGAGCTATAGACAGCCTAAACATCATCACAGCATTATTATATCAGGGAATTAATCCGTAGTGTTTCAATCGACGCCCAAAGCGGGGTGATTCATTCCATAGTGTTACACCACTCTTCATAACGCATGTATTACGGCCAATTAACTGGGGTTTAGATACGCGATTGCGCTCAAACAAAAAAATATTTGTTTAACTCCGCTCCTTATCATCAGCTAAGGTTGAACATATACGAGTATGTACTAAACAAACTATGAGCTAGGGATGAGGAAGGTTGAATTTAGAAGAATTGTACCCCATTTTCATGGAGGGAGAATGTAAAAACAATTTAGGAAAAAATCCGTTAGTACACCCGACCGAGATTTGAACCCGATCTCCCTTTCTCCGGCATTCTAGTCTATTATGAATGTGACCATTCTTCAATTGAAAACAGTAAAATTTTCTTCAATTAAAAAAAATGTATCTTTAATTTTGTTTGATTTTTAAAGTTATGATTAAACTGGTACCACTCATTTTTAAAGTGGAATGCTACAGAAATCCGCACTACGATGGAATACCTGGTTCGAGATTTTTTATATACCTAAGTTAGGTGTTGTCCGTAGGGTGAGATGGGCTCTTAAATTTTGGAGTTAAGTTTGAGTTAGAAAGTTCTATCATCAGAACGTAGTGCGACTATAACAATGTCAAAAAAAATTCTATAGTACGTAAAGACTGTAAGATTAGTTCAGCTTTTTTTTTGCCAAGTTAGTTCACTTAAGATTATGTATGTACCACCCCAGCTGGTTAGTGAACGTCTTTGCTTTGTGGTTAACGTAAACGTTACCGTGAAGGGGTTACAGTGGCCTAACGCAAAAAACAAGCAGGGGCTTTAAAAAAAATACTATCGATGGTAGGATGAAATAAAGTGAATAAAGTGAAACGTAGCAAACAAAAAACAAAATCCAACAAAAAACCAGAACGGATCAATTGAACACACAGAAAACAAATTGAGTTATTTTGTAGGTTAGAATCCACGTAAGTTCGAGAAAAAGAAACATCCTTCCCAAATTTTAGGGAGTAAGATAAGGATAGATGGTGTGTGAGTAGGTGGGGTGGATTCAAGGGTTGAAAGTTGGTAGCTTACAGCAAGACAGATAAAAGGAAAATAGGACGTTCCTAATTTGAGAGCAAAAAAATCTGGGGAGAGGGGGGAGGAAGATGTAAGTATACTTGTACATATTATGATACGGTGCCTTTCTTTACTGTTTCTGTGCAAATTTAATCTTTTGGTAGGGTCTAATTAATTTTCTTAAATATTTATAAAGAATTTTCCTTAGATTTCTCAAATTCGAGGTCACTAATTAAACGTAATCTTTCATAACTTTTTCTTTCTCCACTTACCAGACGATCATTTATTCCCTTTATATATACTTAACTCTGATTAAATTGCATGCTGTCTGTCGGAAGATAAATAAGGCGAGCAAATTAACTACTGAGACGTCTCGTGCAACAGGATTACTATTATCACGGAATGTGGTTAATTCAGGCCCTACTTGTATCTGAAATCCTTGAATCCACTAAACACATATTCCCCCTTTCTTTATTCTCCACACATGCTTGAGAAGTACTTCACCTTGTCGCTGGAGTGGTGAGGGGGAGGTGTCTAATGTCACCTCCTTAGGAAGGACGTGATGAAGACGTTCATAGAGTAAGATCGTTTGGTTCTAAATTTTTTTTCACCGCGTCTCAATACTCATTTGTGTTGTATGCATATACCGGTGTATAACAGTCGGGACATGGGGCCTCTTGTCACAAGTGTTCATAGCTTAGTTGGGGCACGATCACTGATCAGGAGGATTATCGTCATAGTTTAGTTGGGCTACTTTCACTGGCCAGGAATGCTATGACAGACTTGTAGGTAGATATGAATTTAGCCCCACTGATATTTTAGACTTACATTAAATAAGACTTGTTCTAGGTTAGATTAGCTTAGTATTTTTTGTGTGCATTACTTACTATCCATCACATGCTATTATTCGCTCAGCTTGATAATACATCCACAACCATCCTAAATAGAGCGCCACAACAGCCAGCGCCGAGTTAGTACACCAGTACGCTTTGTTTACAGTTCTCAAGAAGGAACTCGTCGCCCAACTGCAATGTGGGATTAATAAAGTAATAATTAATATTGACAGTCTGAGTGATCGTGTAGAAGCAGTACTGATGGACTGATGGCCGGACTGACAAAAATAATAAAGTGATCCGAATTTTCTGATCACATCCGTCTCAGTCCATCAGTGTTGCAAGTGGTGGGAGAGTCTGACAGTATGACTGATCTTGTTCTCGCGCTTGTCAGTAATTATTTCAGTCTCAGTAGCAAACATAGACTGGCCACTTTTTATTATCATCCATGTTGGTGCACGTTGCATGCAGAGGCTCAGACTGATAAAAATAACGACTCAAAGACTGACCGTGTACGGTCTCGTTGTAAATACTGATGCATACTGACTGATGGTGTAGGGGCCCTATATAACACCTTACCCGCCTTGGTGGCATAGTTGGATAACGCGCTAGTTTTGTGTTGAGCCAGACTGCCGAGGATGGGAATATCGAGGTTCGAATCTCGTTCGCGTGAACTGGGG